>JZLH01S0132302.1:0-10118 GCA_001188425.1 Eucidaris tribuloides
AATTCATCTGAAATAATTTTTATATCTAAGCTGTTCGCTGATAAATCTCCCAAATGATATCAAACATAAGAATCACCTCAGCTTGATTACATGATATATTTTATACATGCCCCTTGCTGACCTCACATTAAAGTGAAAGTATAAACTCACATTTTACAAGTGGCAAGAGAGAATGCAACACCATTCATTGTGAATTTCTTCAACATCATCGCCAAAGATGTTTGATGTGTAGAATCACTCAGTAAAACATTCTTTTCCCACAAAAATGCTTAACCTTTCATTCGATCTTGAGTAAGGTGATCCTAGGACCATTTTTCTGAGCCAATTTTTTTGGATTCCCCAAATGCATACCTTCATCCATGGTCATAGAACGCGAAATATTCTCTCAATCGCGTTCCATGTGATCAGACAAATGCATAATGCCCCCTTTGCTTATTGAATTTATTCATATTATTGTTTATTCTATGCATCGCCCTGCCTACACAAGATAATCCCTCGCGGGATCGCTTGTTGAAAACACATTTGAATAAGCCCGACATTGCCCACAGTACTATATCCAAACCTATTTAAAGCCATATATTATATCATTTTGCCTTAGAAAAAATAATTTTCGAACTATTAAAGCAAAACGGATCATTTTGTCTATGATGTGAAGAAATTCATCGCAGACTGTTGCATTTTTTCTGCCTACGACGTAAGATTTGCTCTCTTTGTTCAATTTTCTTCCAGTAAGAGCACGACATATTTATTTCAATTGCCGTTAATGATTGCATAATTAGTTTTTTAATGCTTTTTATACGTATAATTTATATATTCTGACAGCGCATAAAATTCTTCACCTAATGTCAAAAGGGAGCTAATAACATTCTCGATGGGAAATGTTCTTAGAAGCATATCAAATATACAGTGAAGACGAGAATTATTCATCGATCCATTAAATTTATAGTATCATATGTATTTTGTGGGAAAAAATTTCTAACATCAACAAAAAAAAATTGCCATTGATGTTGAAGAAATTACACGGACATATTCTTCTGTTCTGCTAATCTTGTAAAGCATTGTTCTTTTAGTTCAAATTCTATCCACTCTTCCCAGTAGTGTTAAATGATCTAACATGGATAATATTGTAAAGAAAGTTATGTGATCTTTATTGACTCTTCTTAGTTTAACGTGAAGCTGATATCCTACGGAAGCTTAATCCTTTTTACTTCAATCTTCATAAAACTACACTAGTAAGTCTGATATTAATTGAAACGTTTTTCACACTAACCAATGCCCCATATCGGTAAAGTGCCAACGTTTGCGAAAAATAACAACACCTCCTGCTGGGTCACCAAAATTCCTAAATTGCCTATCGATTTCAAAAAGGCATGATATTTAGAAGGTCATTTGCAATTGCTCAAGAAAACAAAATCTCTATTAATGGATTTTTAGTTAATGACACCATTATGGGAATAGGCATACACCCTTATATACCTTCATTAACTTAAATCAGTTTTAGGCATATTTCTTTGTAATAAGGCACTTGAGATTTTATATGTGTAAAAAATTAAGGCATTTTTCTGAAAGATATTATAATCATGAACCAAGTATTCACACCATTATCTGTCAACGCTTCACCCTTATAAGGTAAAAAAGTACCACTTAACTAATCCTATATTCATCATTTTCCTTTAAAATCCATGACCAATTACTCCAAACTTCCTTACATCAAGTATTACCTCCGTGAGTTTTAAAAGAGATGCCTACCGGTACCAAACACCCATCCCCAAGAAATAATATTTCTTTGGTTTCTTCAAGGTATTGTTAGGGCATGACTATATTATTGCCTTTGGATAATTTGAATGTGTGTCTCCAAAATGATTGAATATATATAACACTCAGAGAGTGTTACTTACAATTTCCACACTGATTGTACTGAATTACCCGTGATCCTGTAAATATTACAAATATATTGAAAGTAATTAGAATGAGTGATCACCATCATCATCGCTAAAATGATACCATTTCCAGAAAACCATAGAAATTGACAGACATTTCTCAATTCAGCCATTATTTCGACTAATACGATTTACTCAACGTTTGTCATGAGTACAGCATTAATCCGCTGGAATTATTTGCTATATGATCATATTAATACCTTATTGAATGATTAAGACAATAACAATCTCAGTCGTACAATACAATCCCTCCACTGAATATTTAATCATTTGGATACGGCCTATTATTCCATTAATCTTATCTTTAATGATTAGACTGGTTCTATTTTAAAAAAGGAGTGGCATATTGCCATACTTTATTTCCATTATCTTGCACAAACTTGATGAGCATATTTGGGATAAATTCCTTTGAAAGTAATAAACTTCTTTCATAAAGCATCACCTCTCTCTCTAAAAACCTACAGGCATGGTACATGCCACGGAATTGAAGACAATTCACCGCTGAAATAATTGTTGTATGCTGTCTCCTCCGTACGATGACTGTGAAGTTAAGTCGAATATGTACTTTAGTTCATAAAAACCCATGCAATCCAATCTGGTCATATTAGAAGCAATTGCTAACATGGAAATAGTCTCAAATAGCGGAAACAAATCGATCGTTTATCAAGCTGAACAAACACATTAAATGATTTAATTCATGTAATGCTAATGTCGCGGAAATTGTTCACGTTCAAACCACTTACTGAGAAAACAACAACAACCAACCACAACAAAACAATCGGTCATGTCCCTCTCATGAATTTCTTAAATTGCTTATCTAACCAATTACTCACTGATTAGTCTTGAATAATCAAATATGTTGTAGTTTTTATAGAAAAATTATCTTATAATGAGTAGCGAGTGGCAAGAATAAAAATTTACTTATCTAATTCCCATATTATTCAATTGAAATATCAACACACTTTGGAACAAGTACTCTACTTTTTTGAAAAAACTGCAACTCGTCTCTAATTTGGCACACGCGGCTACATTTTAATCAATCATACGCTTTTATTACCAAAATACAGTCCAGATGACAGTTATCGATTAGCTGCATTATATGAAAGTACTGTTAAAATCAACTAACTCATATAAGCACTTAAGATCTACAATACGCACAAGACTATGTACGAAACACGAAGTAGAGACTATATCGAAGATTTACTTATCTCCTGATTATATAAATTGTATTCAAGACGGTCTTTATTTTTCGTTTCTTGACACAATTCTGAAATTGGCTATGCCCGAAGATACTTACACGGCTGACAATACTCAAAACCACTCAATATTTACATAAAGGCTAGTATTTTCCTTAAGTAAAATGACAGATGTTCTCAATTGGCTGATACTCTAGAATTATAAACTATGCAAGGATTCTCTGTGAAAATGCTTGTCAACGCTGATCATTCTAAATATAATTCATACCTGTTTGCGCATAAACCTCTGTGTGCTCTTATGGGCTTTTATCTCCCCTAGAGTAAAATTGTACTCACGGAGTGTATATGCCTTGATTCTCCTTATGTAGTAAACTAATTAACATTCCTTCTAGCTGGTGATCCACTCCTGCTGTGTATGTTGCGTATATATTCAACTCATTTGGTTCTAGCATTTTTCAAGGTCGTGTCCTAGGTAGTTTCCCAACATTACTCTTATACTTTCTCCAGATGATATGTTCTCTTATTGATCAATTGCTATGGTATACCTCACCTTTTCAAAATCACCAGAATTCTACATTTAACATTTCTTATTAGGTTATTTCCAAATCTTCCATAATTTCCAACTATTAATTATCTTAATCTTATTTGTGATGCTACTAATTTAGTTACACATATTTCTATTACAGCCGCAATTATTTCCAAGGTTCGTGGTTCGAAGTTCTTTTTTCACCGTTCCTTTCTGAAGGATCTTAACCTCGCATTGTATTCAAAAACACACCCTTTCATTAGACATAATGAGTCTTTGAAACGTCTTGTAACTAAGCATTACCTATTCGCTTCTCAGACCAAATATTTATTCATAATTTTACTCTATTAACCCCTCTTATAATCCATTACTCATATTTGTTATCTAGTACTATAGTTTTGATAAATTATTCCAGTTTTGAATTACTGTGCCTCATGATGTCTTGATTATCTCGCGCAGAATTTCGGCGACATCACCGTTTTACGACACTACTGACTACATGGACGATAATTTCACTAATCTGATTACAAGGGACAGAGTTAAGACATCACAGATTATAATACTCTTCATATCTCACTTGCTATGGAAGACGTACATCGTCAGCTATTATCACTGGCAACCAATTCATTTTTGCCCCGCAAACGGCGAGATTTACGCTCTGAGTACATCGTTATAGAGAGAGCTGCACTTCCAACAACAAAATTTTCTGTTTCTCGCATGTTACAGATGACGGATGTTTTAGCAAATGACAAATATAAATACTCTAGTTTGGATACTGATTATTTTGAAGTAATATCATAAAATTTTAAATATATACCATTAAAATTGTTTGCATGTAAAATCATGCTTTCTTCTGTACTATGTTTGTCTCGTCCCTATCCCATCGTTGGGGTGTATTGCCTGTATTATGGGACGCAACATTTCGCCGTTAATTGTCCTGTGTGCGTGATCAACCACCGCGGCCACCCTGCGCGCAATGGAATCTTGCCTCATCTTGTTAGCTGTTTGGGTAATTCTGTCTCCCTCCCACAAAATTGTGGTATCGCGTTCGTAGAGCCGCCTATCCAGTCGCGATTTACCTCTGTGTACTGTTCGTCGCTGCCGCCGTCGTGTTTCGAACGATAGAACAATTTTTGTGTACGAAAGGGTGTTTTTTAAACTCGACTATATTCAAGAAACTTTTTCTTCTAACACTTTTGGACATGATAGTTTATATTATGTAAACTTTCATATACGAGAAAATCATAAATCTAAATTGACCCCAAAACAACTGTGTTGCTTCGCTAAAAGCCACGAGGTAGGTCCGGACATGTCATCACAGATCAAAGATTTAAGGGTTCCGATCCTTCACAGAAATATCATCTTCGTTAAAATTATAAATATTTAAAATTGTCATCGAATTGCTATTTTAATAATACATAGACGTGTCCTTTTTTGCTTGCTACCTCATTGAAGTGGAAACAGCTTCTCACCTTTCGCTTAACTGCTTATTAGACCCGCTTTTTAATTTCAAAGGAAATCAATGATTATAATGTCCCTATGAAAGCCGAGTCAACGGGAAGAGCCGTTGCTGCACTCCATCTTCTTCTATCTTAATTCATCGGTTTGTATTGGCGGGTAACACAATACCCACCTTACCCATTATTATTACCCTGACGCTTTAGAAATTAGGGAAAAACATGTATGTATGTGAACTTCCTGGTCCGATATATGCAACATATTTAACCACCACTATTGAATTTTTAAAAGCTATTTAACAATATTTAAGCACGTTACCTGGAATAGGAGATAATAAATGGAAACTTACAAAATCCTTTTACGATATATACAGCCAGAAAGAATAGCTATAGTCGTAATTTGTCCAACATCATGTTTTTTATGGTTAGAAACATTCTTTCCCAACAAATCAATATTCATGATATCTCTATTAAATCGTGTCGAGTCATTATACCTCGTCTTACACTCAATTTTGATTGTTTTAACAATTTTCCATCATGAAGTTTTGGCTAGCTTTAACATTTTAAATTAGGTGAGAAATATTATCATTTCTTATTGATATATACTTTATAAAACATATTAACCACTAACCTATAACGCATATATTTCAAACAAACGCAGGATAAAAATTAGAAAGTTCGACTGGTCAGCGTCAGTTGTCATCTATATGCGCCGCCCAGCCCCACTATGTGCAGCTAACCGCCAATTACTCAACATCTGGTCTTAGTGAAGTTATTAACGCATCATTATTATGTGCTTAGGGATATTTGTGTACAACATTCCTGTTGACCTTTCACCCTGGTCCCTGACGACTCCTTTGACTCTAACAAATATTGTCGTGTCGTAGTCGTCCTAGGGGTGAACCTAACCCAAATTACATCAACACACCATCCTATATGATTATATCCAAAATTGACTCCTGGGACAAGTTCATTGACTTTGAGCCCTTAAGGTTGAACTATTGACCCTGTGACTCTACAATTATTTCTTTTCGTTTTGAAACTAACCACCAAATGCATCACACGTGACACATTATAATAGTTATAACAGAAATGAATTTTGCGGACAAAGTTCATTACCTTACCCTCGACCTTCACGTAAGTCCTCTGTGATTCTCCATCCAAAATAGTTGCCTTTTAGTTGTAGATACTATCAAATTGTTCTACACAGCATGAGCACATGCTTAGACTTAATCTCTCAGGAGAAATGGCATTTTGACAAGTTACAAATAGTCTTGTTTGACCCCCGATTGACCTGTTGTAATGACCCGTTGTGACTCTTACCAAAATATTTGTCTCTCTGTTTTAAACCTAATCACCAAAATTACACAGCAGTGAGCACTCCCTAACTGAAGTATAGGCGAAAAACATTTTTTTTTTATCGACAAATATGACCTATGGACCCTTACCTACACTTTGATTTCCCGCTGTTACTCTACCCCTAAAGTGATTTGGTTTTGTTTCTAATCCAACCACCAATTTATCAACAGTGAGCATCCTAACTGGATTATAGCAGAAAATGGCATTTTAGGCGAAGAATGTCTAATGAGACCTTTACCTTTGACCTTGACGATTGTCCCAAAGGTCTATCTAATTCATCCTCTGCTGCTAGTGGTCCGTCGTTGGCAAAATATCATCAAAACCTCAACTGTCTTACGGTACGTTCGAGTAATCTGGTCACAAGAAAGTAGGACGCTGTCCCTGCGGCTTAGTGTCGCCCCGCTAGAGGACGTACGGAAGTACGGGGGAATTGAGTAGGACGTACGCACCACGACGCACGCCCTAGGGACGACGGGGAACGTCTGCACGAACTACGACAACAACCCGAAACACATAACGCTCCAGCTGCCTTAGGCGGCAGGCCTATAAAACATGCAAAGTTTGAACTAAAGAGACAACCACTTTGACGGAAATCATGACCAGGGCCCAAACCATGCGAACACGGCTAATGCCTATGTTCCAATTCTGATCAAGTATCATACAAAATGTCATGTTTTTTCCTTAATAGATTAAAAATTCTTTTTTACAAATATATATAAGTATTCTTTAAATTATGGCCGTTAATCCTAGGTCACTTTTGGGTGGACAATGTCGCTTATCAAATTCGCCCGCTTTTCAACACATCCTGCGAGGATATTCTTGTGTCAGTAGCCGTGCCGGAGTTAGAGATAACAATAGATAGAATAAATCTCTGTAATAACAAAAGCTAGGCAATTGATTCCTTTGGTCTATCAATGCACGCCCTTGAGAAATATTCGTAGTTGGTCTTCCTAGACCAGGTTAAAGATTCGCTGTGTTGGTAGAGTATCAGACTATTGCCCTCATGAAAATGGTCCCTGGATCCAAACCCTACTCAAAATCAATAACAGGTACCATTTGTTGCGGAAAAGAATGTTCTAACTGCATGATCTACCACATCAGACATATTTTTCGATGATTGTTGAAGAAATTAACAATGGCAGTGTTGCATTCATCTCCTTCCATCCTTATATTGTGACGTAATACTTTTCGCCCTTTAATGTTGAGTCATCAAGCGGTAGTTCTGTCATTATGAATACCTAATCTGAACTGTAACTGAGGTCGTTCTAATGTCTTATATCTTTTGGGGAGATGTCATCCGACGAAACAGCTCAAAGTATAACAAATTATTTTCACGGAATTAAATGAATGTTCTTTATTTCCCTAGATATGGTTGAAAGTTTCTTTAAGTTCAAGGCGATTATCTTATTTAATGTGTATCACCACTAATTTACTATACAACCTTGGTCCAGGTTCTTCTACATGGCTATCTATTCTACCATCCTATCGGGTCAGAATTGAGATGTAGTGTGGGTTGCACGAAACTTTCATTTTCGGGTCCGTGCTCCCGTACTTATAATGCCTCCGGCTCCCCGTAATAAAAGCAAAAATATCAGAGGGGATATAGATCAGTAAAAGTTTAAAAAGAAATCAGACAATAGGAATAAATATTGTATAATTTTTTTTTAATTCTTAAGATCAAAACAAAATTGGCAACACAGAGGTCTTCACTATGAGCATTTCACCATATTTGTTTTGCATTTTAAAATATCACTTAATTCTCATTTCTGTGGCCCGAGTAACAGTGAAGACTGTTAAGTAAAGCCTTAGCGAGGGGAGTGGAGCAAAGAAGGTCCACTGTTGAAGGACAAGTAAAACAACTTACAGACAGTTTTGTGTTATGTTTTACGACACTACACAGTACACAAATGTTCACAAACTTGCAATTACTTACGGATTTTTCTTTCCATTTCATCACAGCGTCGCACCTCAATCACAAACTTTCTTTGAAAAGAATTCACTTCCGGATTTAACTGTAGATGATAAATTAATAGCAATTGTTATATTTATAAATATGACAAACAGGGATGAAGTCGAGGCTGGCTGTTCCGAGTCACGAGTCACAAGGCCGCTGGAAAAATATTTTCCCATAGACTTTGTACACGTGACTCGGTCCGAGGCCAAGGCCAAGGCCGGCAAAATCCGGCCTCGAGGCCGGCCTTGACTACATCCTTGATGACAAACTTAGCCAAGGTTTTTCAACCAAATAACAAATTGTGTAAACAGCCATGTAAACACTACCAGTAGAATAGCATTTAAATCTCCTACAAACTTTGTCATACTCTTTTTCTCTATTAGTCAACTAAATACCCCTGTTAGTGTTAGAACTTGTGGGACCAATTAGGAGCACAGGCCCCATTCCACAACTTATTAGTGTTAGTGTCTTACAGCACCCTAAGTAGCCCTTCCTCTCTGCAGTTACAGTATCTATACAGAAATGATATGCTAATAATGCAGATTTTTCAGAAATGTTAAAATCCTGTCAAAATTGAACTGAATTTGTCAACTTTCAGTAAATAAGATACCATTTTCCATGTACAGATGACTTCACATAACTCAACATCGCACAAGTTGAATTACTGCCTATACTGTCAAATATTTTTGACCGTCCCAATTTGCTTTGTGTTTTGTCAATAGGAAGTTTTTCTTTTTAAAAGTCAATCTTTTTGTAAACTCGAACTTCACATATTTTGAACATATTTGTGACCCGTCACGGCAAAAGGAGCCACAAGTCGCAACGGACGGTTTAGAGAAAATGAGCAAAATTGTCGGAACAGGTCAAATTTCTCAAAATTATTTTTTTGACTGAAATCAAATCTTCAAAGTCTCTTCAATGTCCTGTGAAAGTTTCAGATCAAAATATTCACGGGAAAGGGGTAATATTTACGTTTTTCTGAGAGCAGGATTAATTCTTGATATTAAATACAATAACAAAATAAATATTATTGGTTCAAATGCATTCTGACATTATTGTGTAAATTCACTCATAATCATGTTATTTCTTACAAAATTGAACTGGTATCTTTGTTGTTACGAAAACCTTCATGAAATGCTGAAAATAAACACCTTTTCAAACAAAAATTTGATACCTGTAGATGACATAATGTGTAGTTGAATATGTAATACATAATAATAATAACAAGTAATAAAATTTATTTGGGCGCTTAAAGTGCAAGTTAAGGTTTTGGGCGATTTTTCTTTTATTTGAAAGCTTTATGCCCAAAGGTCATATCACAACAATAATAGATTCTGAAGTTAGGTTTTTTTTTTAATTAATTAATGACAAATCTGCGGGTTGGGGGGGGGGGGGGGGGACCCCGAGATTTTTGACTATATTTTATATTATCGCATCCAAAGGTTAATAAGGTGTTAAAGGTTATTTGATTTATCTCATAAGAAAAGAATCAGAGTCACTCCTCCCCCCCCCTCCCCCCCCCACCCCCAAGATTTGTCATTAATTAATAAAAAAAAATAAATAAAACAAAAAAAACCAAAGACATTCAGATCTGTTATTGGTTGTGATATGACTTTGGAATAAAGCTTTCTAAATAAATGAAAAATCGCCAAAAGTAAACTTGTGCTTTAATCCGGGCATTTCTAA
>JZLH01S0132302.1:32350-45360 GCA_001188425.1 Eucidaris tribuloides
CCCCCCCGGTACTTATTAGGGTTAAAGTTTCTGGTGTGAAAAGTTGTACATTTCCTCTTTGTTGTACAATCATTATCAGAAAATGCTGTGATAGTAAAATTTGTTGTGTCACTTTTTATGTTATCAATTTCTATCAGGGCTGGCAATTTAATTCAACACTGGAAAATAAATACTTGTTTCTCCTGAAATAAACAAATTCAAGACAAATCCTCCCAGCCCCAAAATACACTCACAACAGTGTATATATCGGTAAATCTTTTAGTTCATGTGGTTCTTAAGGCATTTTTTACTTCTCCCACTCATGCCGTTACTCTTTAAAGACTGTATTCCTTGTCCTGTTCATTTGATGAATTAATCTACTAAGTGTAGTTATTGATAACCTGGTAAATTGATTACTTGACGTATGTATGTAATTATGATTTTTTGCAATTTGATTATTTTTTTTTTACCCTTATGAAAGAAGCAAACTAGAATCATGCCAGCAAATCAAATTGTGCTCCACAGGTGTTTTCTAATCATGATTCTCCCAAATGATGTTGTGTTTTCCTCGTATGAATGGCTTGAGCTCCAAAACATTATCTATGACCTTTCATTAACTTCAGCTGGAATACCGCACACTCTAGGGCATGTGTACAAGTGTGTCACAGCCACGCAATCCATCCAGTGCGCTGTTGATTGAAAGCGTACCAGAAACATGGCCATGCCTCTTAAAGGGAAAGTCCACCCTGACAACAAGTTGGTTTTAATAAAAGCAAAAATAAATTAGAGAAACACATCAATACAAGTTTGGTTAAAATTCATCAGAGAATAACAGAGTTATGAAGTTTCAAAGTTTTAATTTGTGACATGACATGCGAGCACCTCCCAATATGTCATGTAATAATCATTCCATATATTGTCATTTTTTAATGGTTCATGATAATTGGATTTTTTTTTCATAGCAGTTGGTATGAAATAATATATCTGATTATATATTGAATGCAAAGGTAAAATAATTTTCAATTTTCTAAGACAATGGCACGTTATGGGAATTTACATTACATGACAAATGGGGGAGCTGCTCGCACGTGACGTCATAAATTTAAAACGTTAATGATTCATAACTCTGCTATTCTTTTATTTCTTTGATGGATTTTCACCACACTTTCATTAATAGGTTTCTCTCATTCTTCTGCTACTGTTAAAATTGTTAAAATCAACATATCATCAGGGTGAACTTCCCCTTTAACTGGAATATTGGATTTTATTCACACAAGTCTTTTTCTTTTGTTTTTGGTCGCGAACTCTAATCACTGCAATTGTAATCATGTTTACAATCATGATTCGGCTGCCATGTGAAATGATCTCAGACATAACGTCGGTTGTCCAGCAGAAGGGCCCTAGCAAATGTTCCCAGCAAAAGGGCCTTAACACTAAATTGTCTCTAACTTGAAAACCATTGGCTCTTTTCACATGAAATCAAAGTAGTGTGACATTTTTAGATCCTTCTGTCAGTCTGTTTAGAGCAAAAATCAAATAAGGCAATATTTCTCAAATTAGAGAAAATTTAGTGTTAAGGCCCTTCCGTTGGGATCGTACGCTAGGGCCCTTCTGCCAGACAACCGACGATATACACTAACCTGCATGTGCCAAGCTAAGAGCCCACAGTCGTAGGTAGGAGGCAGTGTTTGATATACAGCCTAGACAGTACTCTATGGTGTGGATGGCTTGAAGGGTGAAGATTTCTCCAAAATCAAACTGTTGAATAAATAAATAAATAAATAAATAAATAAATAAATAAATAAATAAATAAAATTGTAGATTACAATGTTACAATCTAAATTTTTAAACACTAAAATATTAAAATTCTTCCTTAAGTTATGTATTACATGGTTTTGATAATTTTTCATGTTTTTCATTGTTCTTTTGGACTTGATCAATTTGAGACTGAAAGCAGATGATTTCATGTATAAAATAAACTATTTGCACTGATAAAAAGGACAAACAATGAAGTTCATTGTTATATTAATAAAAAAAAAACTGTACTTAAATCATGAAAATTAGCAATTGTTTTAGGAGATATGGATGGTTAAAAAGTTACACAACTCTGTAATGCATGGCTGATATTATATGCGAATTCAGCCTAAACACATGTGTGATTGCTATGGTGACCCCTTATTCCCCCCCCCCCCCCACCACACACACACACAGAATTAAAGAAATTGTAGCTTGCTTCTCGTTTTAAAAACGGGAATATTCATGACACTCTCTACCAACAATATATTGCATAGATTTCATTAGTGGTTGATTTCTTAACCCTGTTCTTGTACAACAGAATTAGGCAATACTAATTTTAATTCATATTATATTCCACATTCTAAGAATCTTGTGGTAGGATTGGTCAGGAGTTAATCACATGATACAGTGTAGTTTTGCCTATCAATCACCTGAAAAGAAAAGTTTGTTGCACTCGATGGTGAAAGTACTTTTGTGTTTCACTCATCTCTTCAGTCAATAGATTCACAACGCATTATCTTTTCAGTATGCACGAAATGAAAGTGTGCTGCACCCTATGGATCCATACTATCAATTGCAGCTTCCTGCATGAAGTCACATTACTTTTCAATCTCGTAAAGAGTACATTTTTCTTTCAATAGAGTAGTCTATATTTAAATTTTGTTTTGGTTTATGTTGGCACTCAGTCAGATATGACTATTTTCGCCAAATCACATTTTAATTTATTTATTTTTCCAATAACGATTGTTCCGTCAAAAGACAGGACAACATATTTTCTAACAAAATAACATATGGGCAATTCCGTGAATTACTGGACAAATCACAAATTATATAAATTGCTCTATCTGGAATCATATTAAATTATAATGGTTTGAATGGGTATGAATCATGAAGAAACAACGGGGGACATCATTTCCACTCTAAATTTTACGTCTTCAACAGCACCCTCTAGGAGAATCAGAACCATACATGAAATAACACATGGTGACTTGTGTGATAAATTCAGTTTTAGAAAAACTATCATTTATTCTGCAGTTTTTCCATTGCCCAATAGCCTTTCTCATTTGTCTGAAAGTAATAAAGCCCACATATGCATACTGAAATCTGAAAAAGACAGTGAATTAAAACGAGAATTTGTGTGGATGGACAAAATGTAAACGTAACTAACCGAACGGTAACTAACATGTTTTTGCGTGTGTAGTAAAATGAAAAAATTTTATCAATAAATTTATATATCAAATATTTAGCAAGATGCAGTAAATAGCATTGAATACCACAATTTGTTTCAGTTGAAAACAGGTTGAGGAAACTTTCGAGGACAAGACTTGTCATTTTTTTCCATGTCTCTTTCGTAACTAACTAACCAAATTAAAGTTCTCGTTATTACCCACGAAACACTGTCTCATGATTTGCTGATTGTAGTAGGTGCAGTCTAGAGAATTGACAGCTACCAACACAGACAAATTATATGAAAGCAGTACTTCACTGTAAGACCAAAATGTAATTGCAGCAAAGTTTGTCATAAAGTGTAACATTAATAATCACGGAATTGCCCATATACTTCTTTCATAGAGTAGCTCTATATTTAAATTTTGTTTTCGGTTTAATTGTTGGCATTCAGTCAGATATGACTATTTTCGCCAAATCACATTATAATTTATTTATTTTTCCAATAATGATTGTTCTGTCAAAAGACAGGATAACATATTTTCTAACAAAATAATGGGTCTTGTATTTCATTATATGTTTGATGTGTATAATTTCCACCAGTTTTGATACATAATTATCCTCACAATAACAGCGCGTGTCCTCTTGCGCCCTCTGATCAGCTCGATCTTCAGGCACAAGAGGGTGCTACTGTGCTTGTGAACATGGATAATTGCTTTGAAGTCCAAGAGAATGAGAGTAAAATATATAAATAGAAAGCCCCAAACATACAAAATCAAGGAGAATTTGCAGGGTGTAAGAAAGACATATGAAAATAAAACGAACATTGGGGGCTGTGTTATTTGCTAGTGCCAAAGAGTGTATAGCTAATGAATTTTGAATTTGAATGAATTTAAATGGCTCCAGATGTGGAATACAAAGCCTTTTTATCATCACCTTTCAGTTTCAGGAGATGGCACAAACTATCACTTCCTCTGCGATCTGAACATATACGCTATCTTTCCTCAGTTTTGCTTCAGAAAGATAGCTACAACCAGATCGCTTCAAAAATTTGCTTCATACATAAAATACTTGGAATTCTTAGAATTCCTTCATCCTACCTCTTCCTCCTCATTTACAGAGTTGTCAAATACATCATCCACCACAGATTGTGAACTGGAGGTGGACGGCTCATCGGTGTCATTTTTTCCAAGTGTATGTAAGCTCTCGATGTCATCCTGTGTTACGTTGACAGAATCATTTGTAGGTAGTCTCATGTAACCCTGAAATATGTGGGAGAGTCAAATGGACAGACCAACATTAGAAAGTGATGTTAAGTGTTATCGGGAAATTGTGACAGATTCTTACGACGAAGTCTGCTTTATAGTAAACAGCGAGGACTCCACACATCACACTTAATCTTTTCCAACTGGGGGCAAATCTGCCGTGATCTGATGTATCTCGTTTTTGGCGATATTGAGATATTCACATTTGCAATTTAAAGATTGTGTCCACTTTTTTTTTTGATAATTGTTCAAATTAAAAAAAAGTATAATAATAAAGTTATTTTGTAATTACACTTTTGTATAATTATTTCTATATAGAGGTGCTGTGGCGAGATTGGTAAGGCACATGCCTGATAATCTAGAGGTCTCCAGTTCGAGTCCAACGCCCCCCCGGCACTAATGTCCTTCAGCAAGACATTTTTAACTCTTTGTGCACGGGACTGTGAAACCCCTGCATGTGGAATTATTTTCAAGGAATGCTCAGTAACAGGAAAGGAAAGAGGGTAAACAACAAGCTATACATAGAAACCTGATTTGTTACAAGTTCATGAATAAAAGATGAGTCACCAAGGTCAAAGAATACATAAGTGAATAAATAGATTACAAGTGAATAGCATGTCTCATTGCAATTGACACTGCACGTTCCTCCTTTCAAAGTTCACTTGCATCTAATCCAGCATCCTACTGTATCAAGAGGCCTTGATTGTATTTATTAATTTTTCTGGTTCCTTTAGAATTTTACATAATACCCCTGCACTTGAGGATTGTAAACAATACAAAGCAAATCTTTATAATTCATGTGAATATAATTGTTTTTACGTTTGAGCGTGAAATGCGAAGTTCGCACACCACCAGGAGTGTGTGGGTGCAAATTACGCATGTTAAAGGCAGGGGATCTCTTTTGCATGCCTAAAAATTAACATTGTGTAAATACAATGGCATTTAGAAGAAAATGCCATCTGGGAACCTTCAGCAAAATATAGGAGCTAAGTGGAATTATAGTGACCGTTAGACTCATATTTGAATTTTTTTTCTCGCAAGAAAAAAATTCCTTGCAGAGAACGTACACTAAACGGCTATTGTTTTTTTTTTGGCATTTTTCAAATTCTAGGCAATCACTGACCCCCAGATTTCACAGACATGCCCTTCATCAATAGCCTAAGGGCATCTTTTCCTGGTCTGCGGGGATGTTTGCGAATGAGATCCACTGCCTTTAAGAGGTAATCTGCTTTGTTGCTCTCCATCCAGGTGTACCGGTACCTGCGGGGTACCATGGTCAAGTCATTTACAGCTTTAAGTGCGTCACAGCTGCTTAGCTGAAATGTACGTGTCATGACCATGGGGTAATAATAATCAGTGCATAGGGACATGCGATAAGCTATAAAAGAACAGACTGTTATTATTATTATTATTATCTTATTACATATTTGATGGGTAGTCCTCACTTAATTACTGATTAAACTGGTAGGCATACATGTACGTTAGATAATTTGCTAAAAATTTGACATTTTATCACTGATTTTTCAGTGAAAGGGGAAAAAATTTGCACATTTTCAATATATCTGTAGATCCTACATACAGAACTTTGCAAGACCTTTATATGTAACTTTCAAGAACTGAAATTTCTAGAAAGCATAATTATAGTTTTACCTACAACTTCTGTACACAACAGTTTTCTTTGCCACGCATGATATAGCTGTATAAATTTGCACATTAAAACACAGGCTTGATCTTGCACTGTTTCAAAAGTTGTGACATGTTGAGGGTTAACAAAACGTATACAAATAAAAACAAAGAAAATACAACTTTCATTTGGAGACAGACTTACATCATTTCGTTTTGATAGTTTGTGCTTCACCAGGAGGAAGATGGGTTTACCCAGCAACATCCAGGGTACACATACCACGGCAATGACGATGATAACCGTTTGAATGATTTTCTAGAAGATTACAAAAAAAGGATAAACAAAACACAAAATTAAAATGTGGCAGTGATCAATTCCATCATCACTGACATTTTGCCATGGATATTGCTCCGGCACAATTTATCGATTATTCTGCCGCGGGAAATTTTTTGACTGCGCCGTTCGCTGGCTTTTTACTTTCAAGTCTCGCGCATCATTTGAGACCATTTTCACAAAAATTGGACGTACCGTTACGATGCTGCACGACTTTTCGTACATGCATGTCAACTCCAAAATTGCTTAAAAATGTGATCTTGTGTACACAATCAATGCAAATTGTTTTCACACAAAAATCATAAATGTATGATTATTTTTACTTTTACTGGTTGAAATGGATTAATTCTATGCTGTTTATGATCGCAAAAGTGTCCCCGACAAAATTCATTGAAAAAACAATAGAAAACAAAAGGTCGAAAAAACAAGGAAATACATAAGAAATTCACAAAACAATAAAAAAAATAAGAAATTAATTCTGATTCTGCAAATTTTTTTGTAGGTAACTGTTAGAAATGTCAGAATGAATATTTTCACCAAAACTTAGCATTCTACAAGCTAATTTTAGTGAGTTATTGGCAAAAATATGATTTTATTCATAAATTTGCATAATTCTTAAAAATGTGAAGTATGTACTTTGTGAAAATCTAATGATACAGTCTTGTAGATTACATCCAGCTCTATGCGCGTGCAAATTTTCGCAGCGATCGCGCGATCTGCGGCCGAGATCTGACGGGGGAGGGGGCCATAATGGCCCTACCCCAGCTTGGTCCAGCATTTTCCTTTTTGAAACACATGGACAATTTTCATGGGGCTAGATGTAAAATAAAGCCTGTGAGACGGTTAACAAACATACAAACAGACAGACATACAGACACACAAACAATACCTCCTCCAACTTCATTGGCAGAGGTAATAAATGAGATGTTTGCGCATACCTGATGGGAGTACATCGGGGGATCCACGACCTGCAACTGGAACATGTAGATGAGGACGTTGATGAGGCTGGGGGCGTCCTGTGAGTTCCACGGGCCGTACATGAACCACTTGAAGAAGATGAGGAAGATGAGATAGCCAAAGATGGACACCAGGAAGATGATCTGAGGGACGAACTCCAGCACGACCAGGTAATAGCGACCCGAGACACTGCGATGCAGGAAATTTAAAGACAAATTACACATAATGGATTGAAACAGGGGCGGCGGAACCGGGGGGGCACTTGCCCCCTCAAAATTTTGGATAGCAAGAAAATGCCCTTTTTTCAAAACGAAATGTGCCCTTTGTGAAATGACGCCTTTTTTTAGTCTACTCATTTTCGTCGATATTTGTCTTCTTTATATTCATTTTTTTTTTTTTTTGCCCCTAATGGGGCACGTATAGGCCTACAATAGACATAATTAGGTAAATTATATTCAACAAGCATTTTGTGCCTAAAAAGGGCATTTAGCATCTCCTCTTAATGCCCTCATGTGGTAGCAAAATTATGCCATGCTACTGTTTCCCCCACCCCCCCCCCCCATTTTAATTGAAGGCAAATAATGCCTTTTTTTCTAAGTTGGATGTGCCTTATCTTGGTTTGAACCCATACTGAGTGCAATGAAACCTTTATATACGCACATTCGTCAGTTGAGGTGATTTTCTTTTATTTTTGTTATTGTTTATTCTATGCATTTTTGCCTCTGACTGTCTGATGGGGCACATAATAGAGAAAGAAAATACTTTGTTCAAAGAAGAGGCGCATTTTGTACCTAGTATAGGGCATTTGGCCTCTCATCTTTTAGAGCTGTCTGCAAAAATTGGGCCCTCTCCAAAAATTTTTTCGTGATTACATGGCCCTATTTTATATACTCTGCAAGCGATAAAAAAGTGTTTTTTCGTGAGGTACGCCTACGGTCGCCTTTTCTTCTTTTCAACAAAGAAAATCACCTCGTAAGGAGAAGAATGCCCTTTTCTTCAGCAAGAACTTCAGCAGAAGTATTCGCAATGTGCATCATGACTTTGTAATTTATAACGAAACTAGTTTATCCATCTCTGCACTCACTAACGTATTTGCTCATTGATTCTTATGGATTCGTTTGATGTTTTTCATCTTTTTAACACACTTGCAAAATTCTGAGTTGTAATCAGCGCCACGAACAGACACAAAGCGAGTTTTACAACTTAAAATTTCAATTTTTTCCAAAACGCTCGCTCGCTACGCTCGCCTGCCAGGTAGATATATGTATATTTCATGTCTTTAATGATCAGAAATCCCCTTCAAAAAGGTTTTGCTCAAGTTACATTACCGTGAAGAAACAGCTACTTCAAGCAGAAAAGTTTGATCTAGACAGATGTTCTTTATTTTTTTGAAATACTACAAAAAATCAGTGCTGCCATTAGCGCCAGAATAGACCACAAAGCGAGTTTACATCTAAAATTCAAAATTTTCCAAAACCGCTCGCTCGCTACGCTCGCTCACGAGGTAGATACATGTATATCCTGTGTAAATGATTAGAAATCCTCATTCAAAAAGGTTGCTCAAGTTACATTACTTGAAGAAACAGCCTTACTTCAAGCAGAAAAGTTTGATCTAGCGACAGGTGTTCTTTATCTTTTTTGAAATACTACAAAAAAAAAAAATCAGTGCTGTAATTAGCTCCCAGATAGACCACATGGTGAGTTTTACAACTTAACATTCTAAATTTCCTCGAACGCTCGCCGCTAGCGGATTTTGTGTAGGCCATGTATAGTATAATTCATGTTTTGAATCGGAACCATTTAAAAAAGGTTGGGTTTGAATTAGATTGCGCCTAAAAACAAGCATCTTCAAGCAAATACCTAATTGATGGTGAAAAATCTTGCTTGCGCCAAATGCCCTTTTTGACATATAAGTGCCCTTTTTTGGCTTTGCCCCCCCAAACGAAAAACGTTCCGCCGCCCCTGGATTGAAATTTACATTGATCAACAAAAAAGTGGATGCCCTAATAAAAGCGAAGTGATCTATGATCAGCATAAATTCCATTTTCAAATCAAAATTCTTTCATTAGATTTCGGCATTTTGCCATAGTAATGCACATAGTGATAATGCTCACTATCACTTAAGATTGTGTCATTGATTTGACCGTCAAAAAATTTCTAAATGAATGAAATCAGCTGAAACATATCCAATGTAAAGATTAATATAAATAAACACCTCTCATAGGAGACTTGGGTAAAATATGAGTTTTTGGTGAAAATCTGATGGTTAAAACCTCATCCTTTCGGAATGACTCGACGTCTTTTCAAAAAAATCTGGTGACGTCGACGTGCACGGGCCTTCCAAAATTGTCCATCAGCCGTTAGCCGGAAGGTCGTGCAGAGTTTAGCATTTAACCAATCAGTTGCGCTCCGCTGCGTCTTGCCGACCGGACACATAACGCGCATTGCCATTTGAGCAAAATTAACGCACGGAAAGAACAACATTCTGATAACATGTCGTTATCAGTTTCTCCATAAAACAACAAATTCATGACGTGTGGATCTCAAACTTTCAACACACCATTTGTAAGTACTAAACTACCGCTTGTATGATAAGTAAGGTAGTAATGGACTGCACATCCCTGACACAATCTTTAAAATCACGATATGTCACTGTAGAAAAGTTTGTGGCATTGCGTTACCCAGCATAGCCTGGTGTAATGCACTGACTGGACATCAGTAGTTTCAGATTCAAGTCTTGCTGGCCACTCTTTTTTTTTGAGTCATTAAAAAGTAAAGCATTTTTATCTGATTCATCTTAATTTGAAATGACAGATGAACAGAAATTTGTTTGGCATCGTAACATATCTCTGTGCAACCTTTCATTCATTAATTTCAGTTAAGTTTGACGTTTTTCTTATCAATGCTGGCATGACAATATCATAATGAATTTTTCAGATGAAACTATACTCTGGATTTTAATTGAATGATAAGAATTTACGGACAAATAGCCAAAAAAGTACCCAAATCCCTCTTATGCATGAGTAAGGACATACAAAAGGATATTTTTTGGTACGTTATGTAATTCTATGGTGTTCTTCACAAGAATATGATCTTGTAGGTATTGGCTTTTATGAATTTTCAGGCAGTGGGCGCCACTATCACTTTGAGTTTCTGTAATACTAAACTGCCAATATCTTGTCATTTTCCTACTGCATCTGACCCATACCATCGGAAACACGACTGCTGCCAATAATACACTAAAATTATAACCAGCTTGTTCCTTCTCCTCACCTTCACCCCTACGAAATATGATCAACAAAAGCCATTATGTTTCTCCCTTAATTACCATTAACGTTTGCACCTCATTGACCTTTAACCCATCTATGTGAACTTTCACTTCAATTGACACTGATCCCTACTATCCGCATTACATCCCATTTTGCTTACACACGCTAATGATTGCTAAAGTTACCAACCCCAGTAGAAACTTGACAAATTAATTTTAAACATTGAGCCTCATTTGCCTTGACCCACAAACAACATAGAGTCCTGTAAGATCTACCACTCCAAGTTTGCGTTACAAATGTGGTAATAATGGTTGCAAATTAACCAATTTCATAAGCATTATTCGCGACAGCAGACGGATCACCAAGGATCCCTCGTCTTGCTCCATCTGGTGGTTCGTCAAATATTATCTCACCAGATTTTTAGTCAAAACAATGTGCAATCAGAAATTACATGTGTGCGCAGGCTAATACATGTCCCGCTGAAAGGGTAGATCTAATGGAATGGCATGAATGTATATTATTTAACAGTTCTTCCAGATAAATATGGTAATCCACAATAGAGAAAAAGTAGCAGTTTGTTTTGCCGCGAATTTTGAGTAAATCACAAAAAATTTACATGATTGATGATTTTATAATTATGTGTGTAAAGTTTGGAAAGCCTCACCCAAGCCATATTAAGATAAAAACAAACAATACAAATCACAATGAATAGCAATGTTAGCGTGTTGAATAATTTGCTTATGTATTTCAGAATTATGTGTGAATTGGAAGACACACACCAACCTATTCAGATAAACCAAACAGAGAGATAATCAGTGACTGCTGAAAGTAGATGTAGCATTTTGCGATTAATTTGAATACATTTGCATTAGAATTGCATGATTAATGAATTTCAGAATTCTGTGAGAGTTTGGAAGCCTCCACCAAGCCCTATTCATATACATCCAACAAGAAGTAAAAATCAGCTAGCAAACAACACATAAGAAGCAAATTTTAACATTTTCGAGCACTGCAGCAGGAACACACACACACAGCATACAGATCACACGCAGACAAACATCGGAGGGCCGTTTCATAGTCTCATTTGTCAACTTTGTTCGGACGGGCGGACAATTCATTTGTGCTTACACATGATTGATGCTAGCTTAGAATGACCCAAGACCATTTGTGTGATTCCAGAAGACGATAGACGCATCTGAGAGAGTCTGAGGAAGGCTGAGAGAAAGTGCAAGTGCAGCGCTCCGAAATCTGTTGGGAAAATAAGATTGATGTAGACAAATAGATCTGTCTAATTGATTTGCACACCAAAATCAATTTATCGACCAAATAAGTTTACCATCATTTATAATCTAAGATTCACATAAATCTTTCACCTCTGACGAAAGCTTCAGACTGAAATGTCAGATTTGTAAGATAAAGTCTGAAAAACTTCAAATAAAATGCCATGCCGACGTTACCTCAAATTCAGTGAGCGAAGAGTCGTCACTCAATAAGGAAGCAACCGGTTAAAGGCATGGATCTCATCTGCAAACATCCCGAAAACAAGGAAAATGGCCATACCCATGCATTTGGATATTGATGAAGCGTATGTCTCGTGAAATCCGGGGTCAATCGATTACGTAGATTTGAACATGTGACAGATAAACAATACCGTTTAGTGTACGTTCTATGGTAAGGAGATTTTTTATTCCGCGAGAAAAATTCAAATCAGAGACTCAACTAAATCACTATAATTTCCACTAAAACTGAAGTTCTAGCTCCTATATTATTGCTACCGTTCCCAGATGCATTCTTCAAATGCCATTGTATTTTCACAATTGTTAATCTTGGCATGCCAAGAGCATTCCCTGCCTTAAACAAAGCCAAAATGAAAGAGCATTAGAGTCATTCGCGACTTACGGCATAATCGTCCAATGGATAAGGATCCTGAGTAGCCAGTACTTGCGGATCCAATCCTATTGATGGCCTGAGAGGGACACCAACTGCCACTGATAGAAACAATTCAGACGTATATTCATGTTGCGTGAATTGAAGACATAATCACAAATATTTCCAGTTTTAAAAGTCTGGCCACATTATCCTCCATGCTTAGGGCCTGTGCTTTGTTTTTTTTTTCTTTGGCAGGATAATCATTAAAAATATGAAAGGGCCGGCCTTCCCCCTCCCCCCTTTCAACTCCTTTACGGATGCCATGTTTATAAATTTACTGTCATTTTATGTACTTATTTAGATTAAATTTATTCATGCATTGACATTTATCACAGCGGGCATTCAGTCATTTCCCTGTATATAACGCCTTCATGACATAAATAATTCACATTATATATGTTTTTTATCTACTTGATGCATATTTTGATATATTAATGGACTGATATATTTATGATGAAATCTTCTCTCTTA
>JZLH01S0132302.1:45385-61418 GCA_001188425.1 Eucidaris tribuloides
CATATAGGCCTACAATAGACATAATTAGGTAAATTATATTCAACAAGCATTTTGTGCCTAAAAAGGGCATTTAGCATCTCCTCTTAATGCCCTCATGTGGTAGTAAAATTATACCATGCTACTGTTTCCCCCACCCCCCCCCCCCCATTTTAACTTGAAGGCAAATAATGCTTTTTTTTTCAAGTTGGATGTGCCTTATCTTGGTTTGAAACCATACTGAGTGCAATGAAACCTTTATATACGCACATTCGTCACTGGAGGTGATTTTCTTTTATTTTTGTTATTGTTTATTCTATGCATTTTTGCCTCTGACTGTCTGATGGGGCACATAATAGAGAAAGAAAATACTTTGTTCAAAGAAGAGGCACATTATGTACCTAGTATAGGGCATTTGGCCTCTCATCTTTTAGAGCCGTCTGCGGTTGCAAAAATTGGGCCCTCTCCAAATTTTTTTTTGTGATTATGTGGCCCTATTTTATATACTCTTCAAGCGATAAAAAAGTGTTTTTTCGTGAGGTAATTTTCCTACGGTCGCCTTTTCTTCTTTTCAACAAAGAAAATCACCTCGTAAGGAGAAGAATGCCCCTTTTTCTTCAGCAGAACTTCAGCAGAAGTATTCGCAATGTGCATCATGACTTTGTAATTTATAACGAAACTAGTTTATCATCTCTGCACTCACTAACGTATTTGCTCATTGATTCTTATGGATTCGTTTGATGTTTTTCATCTTTTTAAATACTACAAAAAATCAGTGCTGTTATTAGCGCCAGAATAGACCACAAAGCGAGTTTTACATCTAAAAATTTCAAAATTTTCCAAACCGCTCGCTCGCTACGCTCGCTCACGAGGTAGATACATGTATATTCCATGTTTAAATGATTAGAAATCCTCTTCAAAAAGGTTTTGCTCAAGTTACATTACTATGAAGAAACAGCTACTTCAAGCAGAAAAGTTTGATCTAGACAGGTGTTCTTTATCTTTTTTGAAATACTACAAAAAAAAAAATTCAGTGCTGTAATTAGCTCCAGAATAGACCACATGGTGAGTTTTACAACTTAACATTTCTAAATTTCCTCGAACCGCTCGCTCGCTAGCGGATTTTGTGTAGGCCTATAGATTTCATGTTTTGAATCGGAACCCATTTAAAAAAAGGTTGGGTTTGAATTAGATTGCCGCTAAAAACAAGCATCTTCAAGCAAATACCTAATCTGATGGTGAAAATATCTGCTTGCGCCAAATGCCCTTTTTGACATATAAGTGCCCTTTTTTGGCTTTGCCCCCCCAAACGAAAATACGTTCCGCCGCCCCTGGATTGAAATTACATTGATCAACAAAAAAGTGGATGCCCTAATAAAAGCGAAGTGTCTATTGATCAGCATAAATTCCATTTTCAAATCAAAATTCTTTCATTAGATTTCGGCATTTTGCCATAGGTAATGCACATAGTGATATATGCTCACTGATCACTTAAAGATTGTGTCATTGATTTGCACGTCAAAAAAATTTCTAAATGAATGAAATCAGCTGAAATCATATCCAATGTAAAGATTAATATAAATAAACACCTCTCATAGAGACTTGGGGTAAAATATTGAGTTTTGGTGAAAATCTGGATGGTTAAACCTCATCCTTTTCGGAATGACTCGACGTCTTTTCAAAAAAAATCTGTGACGTCGACGTGCACGGGCCGTTCCAAAATTGTCCAATCAGCCGTTAGCCGAAGGTCGTGCAGAGTTTAGCCATTTAACCAATCAGTGCGCTCCGCTGGTCTTGCGACGGTACACATAACCGCGATTCGCAATTTGAGCAAAATTTAAACGCACGGAAAGAACAACATTCTGATAACATGTCGTTATCAGTTTCTCTCATAAAACAACAAATTCATGACGTGTGGATCTCAAACTTTCAACACACCATTTGTAAGTACTAAACTACCGCTTGGTATTGATAATGAAGGGTAGTAATGGACTTGCACATCCCTGACACAATCTTTAAAATCACGATATGTCACTGTGAATAAGTTTGTGGCATTGCTGTTACCCAGCATAGCCTGGTGGTAATGCCACTGACTGGACATCAGTAGGTTTCAGATTCAAGTCTTGCTGGGGCACTCTTTTTTTTGAGTCATTAAAAGTAAAAAGCATTTTATCTGATTCATCATTAATTTTTTGTTTGGCATCGTAAATTCTCTGTGCAAACCTTTCATTCATTAATTTCAGTTAAGTTTGACTTGTTTTCTTATCAATGTCTGGCATGACAATATCATAATGAATTTTTCAGATGAAACTATACTCTGGTTTTAATTGAATGATAAGAATTTACGACAAATAGCCAAAAAAGTACCCAAATCCCTCTTTATGCATGAGTAAGGACATACAAAAGGATATTTTTTGGTACGTTATGTAATTCTATGGTGTTCTTCACAAGAATATGATCTTGTAGGTATTGGCTTTTATGAATTTCAGGCAGTGGGCACCTATCACTTTGAGTTTCTGTAATACTAAACTGCAATACTTCTTGTCATTTTCCGTACTGGCATCTGGACACCATACCATCGGAAACACGACTGCTGCAATAATACACTAAAATTAATAACCAGCTTGTTCCTCTCCTCACCTTCACCGCTCTACGAATATGATCAACAAAAGCCATTATGTTTCTCCCCTTATTACATTAACGTTTGACCTCATTTGACCTTTAACGCATCTATGTGACCTTTCACTTCAATTTGACACTGAGGTCCCTATATGGCATCTACCATCCCATTTTGGTTACACATCGGCTAATGATTGTAAAGTTACCAACCCCAGTAGAAACTTGAAAAGTAATTTTAAACATTTGACCTCATTTGACCTTTGACCCACAAACAACATTGAGGTCCCTGTAAAGCATCTACCATCCAAGTTTGGTTACAAATGGGTAAAATGGTTGCAAATTAATCCAAGTTTCATAAGCATTATTACGGACAGACAGACGGATGCCACCAAGGATCCCTCAGTCTTGCTCCATCCTGGTGGTTCGTCAAAACTATTATCCTCACCAGATTTTTAGTCAAAACAAGTGAATCAGTAAATTACATGGTGCGCAGGCCTAATACATGTCCCCGCTGAAAGGGTAGATCTATGGAATGGCATGAATGTATATATTTAACAGTTCCTTCCAGATAAATATGAGTAATCCAAATAGAGAAAAAGTAGCATTTTTTTGGCGAATTTTGAGTAAATTCACAAAAATTTACATGATTGATGATTTTCATAATTATGTGTTAAAGTTTGGAAGCCTCCACCAAGCCCTATTAGATAAAACAAACAGAAACAAAATCCACAATGAAATAGCAATGTTAGCGTGTTGAATAAATTTGCATTAATGAATTTCAGAATTATGTGTAGAATTTTGGAAGACCACACCAAACCCTATCAGATAAACCAAACAGAATGAAATCAGTGGTGAAATGTAGATGTAGCATTTTGCATTAATTTTGAATACATTTGCATAAATTGCATGATTAATGAATTTCAGAATTCCGTGGAGAAGTTTGGAAGCCTCCACCAAGCCCTATCATATACACCAAACAGAATAAAAATCAGCCTAGAAACAACACATAAGAAGCAAATTTTAACATTTCGAGCACTGCACGCAGACCACACACACACACACACACAGACACACGCAGACAAACATTCGGAGCCGTTTCATAGTCTCTTTGTGAACTTTGTTCGGAGGGGACAATTCATTTGTCTTACACATGATTGATGCAGCTTAGAATGACCCCAAAGACCATTTGTGTGATTCCCAGAATGACCGATAGACGCATCTTGAGAGAGTTGAGGAAGGTGAGAGAATTGGCAGGTGCCAGCTGCCAAATCTGTTGGAAATAAGATATGATGTAGACAAAAGATTGTGTTAATGATTTGCACACCCCAAAATCAATTTATCGACCACAAATAAGTTAACATCATTTATAATCTAAAGATTCACATAAATCTTCACCTCTGACGAAAGCTTCAGGACTGAAATGTCAGATTTTGTAAAGATAAGTCCTGAAAACTTCAAATAAAATGCATGCGACGTACCGTCAAATTCAGTGAGCGAAGAGTCGTTCACTCAATAGGAAGCAACCGGTTAAAGGCAGTGGATCTCATTTGCAAACATCCCCGAAAACCAGGAAAAGGTAACCCATGCATTTGGGATATTGATGAAGGTCATGTCTGTGAAATCCGGGGGTCAATGATTACGTAGAATTTGAACAATGTGACAGATAAACAATAACCGTTTAGTGTACGTTCTATGGTAGGGATTTTTTTTCCTCGCGAGAAAAATTCAAATCAGAGACTAACAATCACTATAATTCCACTAAAACTGAATTTCTAGCTCCTATATTTTGCTACACGTTCCCAGATGGCATTTTCTTCTAAATGCCATTGTATTTTCACAATGTTAATTTTTGGGCATGCAAAAGAGATCTCCTGCCTTTAAACAAAGCAAAATGAAAGAGATTAGAGTCATTCAGGGACTTACCGGATCAACTCCAAATGGATAGGGATCTCCTGAGTAGCAGTACTTGGGATCCAATCCTATTGATGCCTGAGAGGACACCAACTTGCCACTGATAGAAACAATTCAGACGTAAATATTCATGTTTGGTGAATTGAAGACATAATTCAACAAATATTTCCAGTTTTAAAAATCTGAGCTACATTATCCTCCATGCTATAGGTGTCTTTGTTGCAGGATAATCATTAAAAAAATATGAAAGGTTGTGGGCCTTCCCACCCCCCCCCTTTCCAACTCCTTTTAGGATTGCATGTTTATAAATTTACTGCATATTATGTACTTATTTAGATTAATTTATTCATGCATTGACATTTATGCAAGCGGGCATTCAGTCATTTCTTTGTATATAAGCCTTCATGCATAAATAAATTCACATATATATGTTTTTAAATATGTGATGCATTATTTTGATTATTTAATGACTGATATATTTATTGATTGAAAATGTTTTGTAAGCAACCCAGATCACCAAATGGTGATTTTGTTATCTATGCACACGGTTTTATTACAATTATGACAAAAGTCACAAAGGGCACAAGTTACCAAACAGTCCATTTTCTGCAAATTTCAATTATCACAAATAAGGGCCCCCACCCCCTCCAAAAAAATAAATGAAAATAACCAGACTTATATGTACCATAAGAATTTCTGTCCCCCTAACTAAGTTGTTAAATGACTTTAATATTCACTATTGAAATTACGACAATGAAATATCTCCATGTCGTTTCTCACAGCCAATATCATTTTGCTACAAATTTGTTTCTTTCCCATGGATTTGGGCTGGATTTTATTTGAGCCACGGGGGTGGAAAGCAGTCACAAAAAATTTTCAGAATATTCACTTGTTTTTTACAAAGTTTGAGTATTCTCTGGCATTAATCACATGTTCACATAATCAGTTTGTACTCGTTACATGCTGCCATGCCTGTACAGGACAGCATAGGTTAGCAAGCCAGGCACGCAATTAGACAAGTGGAAAAAAAGTGCCCTACCTACCCTATTGTGGCCAGTTACTCTCCAGCAATTTTTTTTTTTGAGGGGTGGGGGGAGGCCTAACTGATTGGGCGTTGGTGCCCTTTTATGCTCTGAATACTTACGCTGTACAGTTGGTCCGGTCGGTACTCCAGGAAGAGCCAAAGATATTGAATGACTTGGAGAAGCAGTCGTTGTAAATGAAACCACAGTATATTGAGAATAGTCCCATCAGCACTATGAGGTAGCGACCACCATAAATGGGGCTAAACATCTGTAACATGATTGATTAATTATTACTTTCTCATTTTTCAGACTGACATTACATAGTCAATAAATTATTATAAACTACATTCAAGTTTCTGGAGAAATAAGCAGTTTGAAAAGAGAGATGACCACACACATAATAGATGTTATTCACCTATGAGCTTGATAATGATGGAGGTCCCCAACAAAAATTGTGGACTAAAAAAAAACAAGAGCCCCGGGGGGCACCTGAGGTCTCGCAAACTCTTTATGGTGCCCATAGAAAAAACATCAGTTACATATAGTTTTGGCCCTTACAACCTGATATAGACTAGGCACCAACGTAGCCAAATGAACCAAGTTGGAACTTTTGCATCGCCTTGCCACTATGGCTGATTTTAGCCCTTAAAGTTAACTTTCTAACATCCGTTTTCTTATAAAAAACAAGGGCACGGCCTAGTATCTTTAACATTTGACCTTCTTGACCTTACTTTTTTGACCTTGACCCTATTTAACGATGACGTCACTTATACATGTAGGCATTACCATTTCAAGTTAGTTCATTAATGGCCAATACCAACCAAAAAAGAATTTGACTTCATTTGACCTTTGATCCTTACTTATGTGACCTTTGACCCCATATAATAACATTGAGGTCACTGTTACACATCTACCACCCAGTTCGTGTTACAAATGGGTAGTGGTTTAGAACGTTACCTAGTTTCGCGGCCCTTATGGGCCCTGCCCCCTGGCCCCCCAGGGGGGCCTGCTTGTTACCATTCCAAGAACCACTCTCTATTCCCCTCGCCCCTGAGGACTCATTCCCACTACATGTTTGGTATAAATCCATTGATTTGAATTGTGAATTAATTCCATAGGCCAAACTTTTTGCCCCCTCTATAGCGGCCAAAATGGCGGCCACCCTGCGGCATTGTCAAGTGAGGAACATTAATTCAGCACATACAGTAGGTATCTAGCACGACAAAGTGGACTGTTACGACTAAACTATTTCTGGATCTAGCAGAAGAAGATGTCTTGAAAACACTAGCCTTACTTTGGCGCGCCTTTAGGGCCCTGGGCCCCTTAGGTGGGGCCACGTGTACTAATTGAGGGACGTCTGAATCCCCACCCCTTAAGGATCAATCCTGCCAAGTTTGGGCAACATCCAATCTGCATTGAAGAAGAGCAGAAAATGTCGTGTGAAAGGTTTTACGCACGACGCTCACACCGCACGACGAACGACGAACGACGACGACGGACGACGGACGAAAACCGGATCGCAATAGCTCACTTTGAGCCTTATGGCTCAGCGTGAGCTAAAAAGACATTCCATGAAATGATAATGCAGCAACTCCAACTAGAAGTATTAGATACATGTTGCTTGAGTGATGAAAGCTCCTGCTTCAACAATTTTTTTTTTTTTATTATTTCAGATAAATCAATGCAAATTTAAATTCAAATTTATTTACTCATTCAACATGCATACATCTAAAGAGCAAAGAACAAACAACAAACAACAACATACATCAGAGTAGAGGATGCAAACAAAACAAATAAAAGAAAACACATACATACATATACATACATACATACATACATACATACATACATACATACATACATACATACATACATACATACATACATACATACATACATACATACACAGATAATTCATGAAATACATATACTGAGAAATGATTGATCACAATCCACATGAGTGGTCTTCAGTTTTTCATTCTTGTTTGTTGTATTTTCGAACTCCAAATTGTTTGGACTGCAAAATTGAGTTTTCTGTGACATTCTGTGAATTTCTTGTCCTTTCTTAATTCTGTGACATTTTTCAATATTCCGTATTGCAGAAATTTGGGGACTTTAATATACAGTAAAGTGTCTTTTTACGGGTAAAAAAGGCGACTTACATCACTTGTGCCCATACTGGTCTTGAGCTTCTTCTCCCTTATCACCATCCAGAGAGCAAAGAGAGACAGGAGCAGTCCATGGCCAGCATCACCAAACATGACACCGAAGAGGAAGGGAAAACTGATGATGGTGAAGGGAGCTGGAGAGAAAAAAAACAACTGATTGTTAATTTTAAGAATACTAGTCTTTAGCTTCTTCTCCCGTATCACCATCCAGAGAGCAAAGAACGTCAGAAGCAGTCCATGGCCAGCATCACCAAACATGACACCGAAGAGGAAGAGGAAGCTGATGATAGTGAAGGGAGCTGGAAACTGAAAAGAAGAACTGATTATTGACAGGGAACAACACAAAAAAGAAACATACTTTAGGAAGGTGAACACTATATGGAGGCCCAGGAAGGGACATGGCAATAACACATTTCTATCTCAGACCCTGAAATAGAAGTGCAAGGGAAAACAAATTCTGATCTCAGACTTTGATGAAGTATTTGATAAAGTGCATGATAATTGCACAATGAAGTGTGAGTGTGAATTGCCATATGATTACCCATAAATTGTCTGTGCTATATGCATATATACAGAACTACTAGTACATGAAAATCTGTACCATGTATTTCGGATTGAATTGCAATAATTTCAACTGATTCTCATAGGTTTCCATACATTCAAATGTATAATAATAACATTATTGGATTTCTTTCATGATGTTATCATATATATTGTATTCATCTTGCATGAATATTCACCTTCAATGAATGCAATATACAGCGTGTTTCTACTGAAGCTAGTTTTCCGGAATGAGCTGGCTAACGGAGTAGAAGAGCCCAATAGAAACAGACATTAGCCGGCATTAGCCGTCTTTTTAGCGGCTAAAGTTTAGCCGCTAATTATCCTTCTTTTTGTAGGATAATAGCGGCGAGCTATACCGTAAGATACCGTAAGACATCAATAAAAACAGCCCATTGCGGTATTTGCAGGTGAGAAACCGGAATCAACAAAACCACGTGATCGGAATAAATGACCCCTGGCTGCTGCGCGCGTGTATTCAACTGAGCATAAATTTGACCTCTGTCATCCGACAATACCTTGCGGCAACCCAGGTCAACAAACTCTTAGCCGGCAATTGTACGATCGATCAAACTTTGCAGAAAATGCAATCCAATAGCAACACACCGCTCACCGCTATTAGCCGGTTAAATTTGAAACGGATAAATATGGTATGCTCAATAGAAACATGCTGATTGAGTCAAACCTATCATAGCAGCCACCCTCTCTATAGCAGCCAAACTGTCTATGGTGGCCATTGAAATGATTCCTCTGGAGACAAATTAATCACGAGTTAAAGCACCTGTTTTTAGCAGCCACCTGTTTATAAAGGCCACGTTTATATAGGCCACATTTTCTGTTTTGATTGGGTGGCCAATATAGATGGGTTTCAATGTACATGACATAACACTCAAGCATATATATTGAATTGTGGACAGCAAGTGAAAGACCAGTCAAAATATCAGACTTGCAGGAGGCTACCGCACTCACCAGGATTGACTTCTCTGTAGGTGGCAACACCATAGGCATCAATGATGTTCTGGAATCCACGTGTAAACTTGTTTGTTCGGTTGAAGGTGGGCGGGTCTGCCGTAGTCGATATACGGTTCAGGATAGAAGGCACAGAGGAACCACTGCTTTGCTGTATGAAATGAAAATGAAAAAAAGTAATTGGCGAAATGAATGCAATGATGGATTTTTGTGTTTATTTAGAAATAAGTCAATATTAATGTCTCTGCCCTCCCTCTTCAATTATGACTTGAGTCAGAAAATAGTGACGTCCAAGTTAAGTAGTCATAGTATTAGTAACAGTAATCCAGGGGCCCGTTGCACAAAATTTTAACCGCAGAAATTTCTCTGGTTAAATATGAAAACTCCGGTTAGCCTGATTTTACCATGCATTTTCCCACAGGAAAATAACTCCAGTCAAACTAACCGAAGTTTTTCTCCAGTTAAAGTTTTATGCAACGGGCCCCAGATTTCTAAATGCTGTTTTGAAGTCAAGTCATTCTCACTCACAACTTAAGTCAAGTCTAGTCATTCGGTGAAATATTGAGTCGTCAAGTCATGTCAAAAAATGCAACGGGAGTCGACTGGAGTCCGAGTCAGTGACTTGTTAAAACACTGACTCCATGTACATTTAAACACTTTTTACACGTTTTCCTATGTGAAGTAAGGTTGTTAACACATAAATAATTAGTAAAATGAAAATTGAGTGGTATTTTATACACACAACAAATGGAGGGTTGCTCAGTGAATGCCACAATGTTTAAAATTTCGTAACAATCATAAAAACATTCACTAAATTAATATTTTTATTATATGTTTTTCAAACATTCACTGATGGATTTCCCTGAATTCCTGATACTTTTCCAAGCAACGTGCTATCAACCTGAAATTTCCTTTTAACCCGTTGGAGACGATTTGATGTCACTATAACGTGCATTTTTCATAGTTAACTCGTACTTAGTCTCCAATGGGTTAATCTGATCTTCAGAGGTGTATCTGAGGCTGAGGCCACCCCAAAACACAACCCTTCCATAGGGTTTGTACAGGTGACTCGGACCGAGACCAAGGCCACCAGAAATTGGCCTCGAGGTTGGCCTTGGATAACATTGCTGATCCTTGACATATGGTCATGTGTTGTATTGTGGGACCCCCAAATACCTGGTAGCGTTACATTTTTCAGTCCTCTTCTTAATTGAACTTGATGCATCAGAGCTATCCTTCATCCAATTATGATGAATTTGGGCTCATTCTGCAGCAAAATTACTCTGCGTTTGAAATGTGATAAGCAATCTTGCATTACACTTTGTTTAATTTGTGAAAAATGCAAAAGTGTTAACGAGAGTAAATCTGGTGGATAAGCGGAGGAGGATAAGCGGAGGAGGAGTGTGTACAATCTCTATGGGGAAACTGCAAATTCACCTGTACACTTGTTGTATTTCTCCTATTTGCCAGAGATCAAGCCATCTTGGAGTTATGATATGCATCTGACTAACTTGACACATGTTGTACTTAACAATTCTCAAAAGTAAAAGTGACATTAATATCCTTCAAAGTCATTAATTACTTAATTAATGACTGGTGTAGCTTATGCTTGCCATTGACCTGTACACGTTATGAAGCATGAAAGTACTGCATGTAAGGACACATATGTATGTTCACTTCAGGGATACATTTTGGTTTAAATTTTTAAATACACTCTACTGACCCATTTATCAAACAATATTCTACTAATTAGTCTCTAAAATTTGCTAATTAGGTTTAGTAAACACAATTTTAAACATATTTTGCCATACCCTGTATCACTGCACCTGAAATTCGAAAAGTAGTAAAACCATACATTTTCTTAAAGCTGAGAGTGTGCTCTTTCACACCATGACATCAATTTTGAGCCTTGACTTAAAACTGACGAGTGCAATGAGTTGTCATCAATATCACAAAGTTATACATTGCGATATTACCCTTTAATTTTTTTTACACTACCCATGTATAGAACTGTTCTTGGCCTGATTGAGATTCTCTGAAGTATAAGCTTTCAGAAAATGTATACTTTTGTTGGTTTCTGATAAGAACTTTTTGAAATGCAAGAAGTGAAAAATTCTTAATTTTGGTGCCTGTAACGCAAAGGGGCCCCACCATACGACACATGACCATATAAGAATTAAAACCAATTGCATCTCACCGTTCCACGCTGCAGCGCAATTCGAATGGATCCCAGATCGTCCACCGGGCACCAGCATTCACCAATCAGGCAGCGACTGGTCACATCAAAGTTGAACATGTTGAGGGTGTGATAGATGGCCTTCAGCTTACGCACTTTGACGAACCACGCAGACAGATTGAGGGCAGCAGTCGCCAGGAGGCGCTGACGGTGGTCGTCCATCTGAGCAAGGACCTACGTGGGAAAAAATTACAGTATCAAAATTAAATTTTTAGGTATTCATTGTTTTTTAATTTCTTTTGTGTTTCATTGTTTGTTTGTTTTTTACTTTTTGTAATTGTTTTTTTAATGGAATTTGTCGGTGACTCTGTTGTGGTCATAAACACCACAAAATAATCACAAATTTATGAATTTAAATGGAAAACACAATTTGCATTGAAACGACATACAAAAATCACATTTTTTAGCAATTGTTGGTCTGTCTTGTAAGTACAAAATCATGCATAGCTTTGGAATTGTGTCCCTATGCATCTTGAATGTGTGCCTAAGCATTATGAATCTGGTCCAAAAGCTGCAGGAAATAATAATAAAAGTTATACGATTTCAGTGTGAGATCTTTTTGGGCTAAAACAAGTATTGCGAAAAATGTCAAGAGCCCCCTACCCTCCAAGATATTGAGGTTTAACAGCAGTGTTGTTGTCGGTTCCACAAGTTCACAACACCTATTTATTTTCCTTCAGTATTTGCCCACTTTTAGACTTAAAAGTGGTTTCATTGTAATGAAATAAACGATATTGCAAAAATAATTTTTTTTTTCATTCCTATTCATGTCAATTATTAATCTTTACGAATGCATTGCAATGACAATACCCTCACTTCTGTTACCAGCAATAATTTGTCTTTTCCTTCAAGAAAACGTAAGACTATTATGCTAATCGTTGGATGTCAGCCTGTAAACGGGGAAAATAACATTTCACAGTTTACCATTTCCAGGTCTTGGAGGCGTACAGCTACTCCTCGAATCATGTCTTGTCTCTCTTTGTAGTCTTCAGGGCAGGGGTACTGGGAGGCTCGAAATCTGGGTACACACACAAAAAAATTATTTTATTTTGCTTCCATAAGTAAGCTTTATTTATACTTCAAATAATATGTTCTCTGGTATCATTTATGACTTCTTTAACCCTATTTTAACTGGGCTATTTCAGACCAGGTTTTTACTGGGGGGGGGGGTCAATTTGACCCCCCTTCAGATCTCGGCCGCTGATCGCGCGATCGCCGCGAAAATTTGCATGCGCATAGAGCCGGATGTAAACTGCACGACTGTATAGTAAAATTTTCAAAAAATTAATTTTTTCCATTTTTTAAGTAATTAATTATGCAAATAAGCTGCATGAAATTATGTTTTTGCCTATAACTCACTTACAATAGCTAGTAGAATACTAATTTTTGTGAAAATCTTCATTCTGACATTCTCTCAATTATCTACAAAAAATTTTCCGAATTTGAATTAATTTTCTTATGTATTTTTATTTGTTTGTTGAAATTCTTATGTATTTCTTTGTTTTTCGACCTTTTGTTTTCTATTGTTTTTTTGTTGAAATTTGTTGGGGGACACTTTTGGCAATCGTAAACAGCCACAAAATAAATTCATTTCAACAAGTAAAAGCAATAATCATAAATTTATGATTTTTGGCTGAAAACACAATTTCCATTGATTTGCTACGACGAAATCGACGTTTTGAGCGATTTATTGGGTTTGACATGTCATGTAATAAAAGTTCGCGCAGCGTCGTGAACGGTACGTCCGATTTTGCCGGAAAAATGGTCATCAAGAAGATGTCAGCAAGACTTGAGAGTAAAAAGTTACGCGAGCAACGCGATCAAAGAATTTTGACCGCGGCGGCATGGTCGGCGAAATTCAGCTCGAGGGGGCGGGTTCAAATTGACCACCCCTCCCCCCCCCCCCCCCCCCGCCCGGTTAATATAGGGTTAAGCAAGCGTCTCCGTGACGTCAAGGTGGTTTTAATAAAACGGTGAAAAATGAAAGAACATGTATTAATGAAAGTTTGCGGTGAATAATCCATCAAAGAATAACAGAGTATCGCAATTTTAAAGTTTAATTTTTTTGACGTCACATGCGAACAGCTTCCCATATATCATGTGATATAAATTCCATAAAGTGTTGTTTTCTCAGAAATTTGAAAACAGATTTTACTTGTGCATTCAATATATTATTAGGAACATTATTTCATACAGGCCTCTATGGAAAAAACCCCATTCAATTATCATGAACCATAAAAAAATGGCAATTTATGGAATTTATATTACATGACATATGGGGAACTGCTCGCATGGGACGTCATAAAATTAAAGCTTTGAAAGTTCATAACTCTGTTATTCTTTGGTGGATTTTCCCCAAACTTTGATTAATATGTTTCTTTCATTTTTCTGTTTTTATTAAAACCAACTTGACGTCAGGGTGAACCTTGCCTTTAACTCAGTCTATTGCATTCTATTTACTTAACCCTTTGGAGACTAAGTACCAGTTAACTCGTGTTGGGGTCTATGGAAAATGCTCATTATAGTGAAATCAAATCATCTCCAATGGTTTAATTTGTTGTCTATTGGTAAGCTTAATTTATACAAGAAACAGTATATTTTCTGAAATCATTTATGACTTGTTGAAATCATTGTCCTGCATTTTATTCACTTATATTTTCCCCATTGGTAAGCTCTATTTATGTAACAAATGGTCTGTTCTCTGGAATTATTTATGACTACTCACTTAACTCAATTCTCCTGCAGTTTATTAGTGCTTTATTTTGTCTTCCCAGTGCAAAGCTTTATTTACAGGGGCCCTAGTGCACTCCAATGAGTGTTTATTACCAACTAGCTTGGTTTCAATTATGGTATTACCATAATTGAAACCAAATGAGTGTAGAAAAGTTACCAGGTAACTTGTCTAGACTAAATATTCCTCATGAGTAGGACACAAACAAACATCCATCTCACAATATGCCACAACTGATTTCAATTTTCCACACAAGATATACTTTGTGATTGGTCAAGGGTTATTTTTTGTCATACTAACCCATTGCCAACAGGGTTGGCAGATTTAAATCAAGCGATTTTAAATAACAATTTAAATCAATGATCTAAATGACAATCTAAATCAATTTCAATCACAATAAAAAAAATCATTTGGTTTAAATAAACCACAAAGAAAAACATAAGAAATTGGTCATGTGACAAAAATAGTAGATAAAAATCAAAATTTGATTTTTTTTTTTCATTTTTCTTTTAGAGATGGAAAACTCAGTTTTAAGAGTTCTAAATGATGAGGTAATTCAAATTCTTGGAAAATTTTGGGGAGAATCTATGAAAAGATTGCCGTAAGTGTGAAAGCATCACAAGTTTCATGTCAATTATCTACTCCCTATCCAACTTACCCCTCACAGATGCGTTTGACTTTCGTTCCGAGCTGCCCGCCCTGATAAAACAGGATAAATACAAACTTGTGGATCTCATCGCTACCCTGTGAATAAAACAAACGGTCAAACAATACACTTGAAGCAAAAAAGGCCCAAAATGTCAGTGATTATCACAGACTGCTTATACAAAACTGACACAAAATGATACTTAGTAACAAAACAGATCTAGTGAAAGTCAAATTACCACCACTAACCTGTTATTTTTTTGACTAATTACTTCTAATTAGTGGTCAAATCGAGCTTTGTTTGCCATACAAAGTTTGACGTGACATACACAAGGTGGAGAGCACTCCAGTGTATGATAACCTCTTAACATGCCACAGGATTTAAACCTCTATGAACTTTATGTGTATTATGTGGTGCAGATCTGTGACTGTTTAGAGTTAAAAACAGACGTATACCCATGACCAGCATGTGTACATTACAATTAGGCACACTTAGTAACTGGCATATTATGAAAAGTTATCGGTACACATACCCTACACATCGTAAGTCATGTTCTCTGATTACATAACTGTCGTTGATTGACAGCAAGAAGAACTTAACCCTATTTTAAATGGGCTATTTCAGACCAGGTTTTTTACGTGGGGGGGGTCAATTTCGACCGACCCCCCCCCCCCTCAGATCTCGGCCGCCGAACGCGCGATCGTCGCGAAAATTTGCATGCGCATAAAGCCAGATGTAAACTACACGACTGTAGAGTAAAATTTTCAAAAAAAATATTTTTTTCTATTTTTTAAGTAATTAAGTATGCAAATAAGTGCATGAAATTATGTCTTCACCCATAACTCACTTACAATAGCTAGTACAATACTAATTTTTGGTGAAAATATTCATTCTGACATTTCTCACAATTATCTACAAAAAAATTTGCCGAATTGGAATTAATTTCTTATGTATTTTATTGTTTTGTGAATTTCTTATGTATTTCATTTTTTTTTGACCTTTTGTTTTCTATTGTTTTTTCGATGAAATTTGTTGGGGACACTTTTGCAATCATAAATAGCATAGAATTAATTCATTTCAACCAGTAAAAGCAAAAATAATCATACATTTATGATTTTTGGCTGAAAACACAATTTCCATTGATTTTGTACACGAAATCATGTTTTTGAGCGATTTTTGGGTTGACATGCA
>JZLH01S0132315.1:33776-43849 GCA_001188425.1 Eucidaris tribuloides
GATGTCCCGCACCTCGCCATAGTTAATGTTTTTGCATATTTTGTACTCAGTGCGTCATCCAAAATCCAAATTCTATGAAATTCTACTCACATACATGTAAAGAGAAAATGCTGAAGACTCCAACAGAATAACAAGTTCAGTGATCGATGCCATTGTTTCCTAGCTATCGCCGTGAAATGTGAACGATGTCATTTACTTGTGCGTCGGCATTGAGGCCCGCACCTCGCCACCCCGCTCCGCCATAGACAATGCACGTTGAGGACGCGCGCGGAGGTTACACTGATCTCTATGTAAAAACATCAACGCATTGCCATTGCTGTAACGCGCGTTTCTGATTATTTTATGATTTTTGATTCAAAATTCCCTGTTTTGTTTAATTTTGCATGGTTTGGGAAAAAATTGTGGCAACCGTTTAGCGTATTGCACGCAGCCCAATGTGTAATGTTTGTTAAGCGCGCTTCTATTCCATTTTACGCGGGGTGGCGGTATTAGGGCCCCTGGCGAGGTGCGGGTACCCTACTATACATTTTGGACGAAAATATTGGCCAAAATCACAAGGTGTCAGCGATCGTTTGTGTACGGCGGTCTTCACGCTGCGCGAACTAGCGGTGCACAGAAGTCGGGACAAACTCGACCCTCAGACATTTCGACCCCAGATAACCTGACCCTCTACCCTGGTCAACTTGCCGATGGGTAGAGGGTCGAGTTATATGGGGTCGTATTGTCTGAGGGTCGAGTTGCCCCAACTTCTGTGCACCGCTAGGTCACGCAGCGCGAAGACCGCCGTATACAAACGATCGCTGACACCTTGTGATTTTGGCCAGTATTTCGTCCAAAATGTACGTTATTTTCAACAAATGAACATGGATTGGAGAGAGCTGATACGTGAGAACATGTCAAGAATGATTTTGAACGGTATTTCGAACTTATATTGTACTTACATTGCCCAGTCTCGTAAAGTACAGGTTTGCCTTGGGAGTCTCACGCCAATGGATTCACGTCATTGGCAACTCTGCACCTTGGTCAACGTTGAGAACTAATTGAGCTTGAGATGGCCATAGCCATGGCATAGGGGTGCACGCTCAACACTCTCCCATTTGGGAGAATATTGTGACTAAGTTAGAGTCTAAGTTAGACTCTAGAACTTAAGTATTAGTCTGTGTTTATGTTGAAAGTGCCCTCCCATTTCAATTTGGGAGAATTCAGTGTGAGAAACGGGCATATTTAACTCAATCACTTCCACAAAATTAGCAGATTGAAAGGGACAGAGGAATGGAACAAGAGTCTAATTTAACTAATTAGATCTAACGTTAGGTTAGATCTAGTCTAGATTCTAGTCTAAATTAATTTAGATTTTCATGTACTTAGAATTTAATTGAGGTAGATGTACTGCCTGGTTAGATAACAATCTCAAATATTTATGTAAAATGATATTTAACTTCAGTTTGGCATTTTGAGATGAATTACAAATGACACAGGAACCGAGTTTTACATTTTGTACACAAATCTGATGATATGATTATCTGAATCCTGTTTTGATTAATAATAAATTCTTGGACGATTTGGCAATTTTTTACACTGACAGTTGAGTCAAAGTTTCAGGATTACAATTGTACTATCAACACTTGTGAGAAAAACCTTCATTATCATGTAATTAATTAACAAAAATTATGTTCAAGATATCCTGTGACCTGTACAAAATCAATGGCACCCAATCCAAGTAAATCTATGCAGGAGACTATAAAGAAAAGATTAAATCATCAATTACTCATGCAGTAGACGGTGAAATTTTGAAGTACATGGTGAATGAGGGTAATTTGAGCCGAGGAATCACCGGCAAATGTACCCCTAAGCCGGTACAAGGCTTTGTAGTAAAGTGTTCTCCCATTTGGGAGAGACTCTCTTGTGTGGACCCCAAGTTTGATCTCCCATTTGGGAGAAATTCCCCAAGTTGAGTGTACACCCCTACTGCTCATAATTAAAGCCGCCGGCTAACAGTGACCACAGTTTAAAAACCCATAAAAAATGTGAGCTACATAATCCTCCATGCTCTAAGTGTCTTTGTTAGGGTCTAGAAAAAAATGAAGCCCTGTAAAAATTGTATTTCAAAATGATTATTTACTGGTTTAAAACAGTGAAAAGATTTCGTAAGTTGACCGGATTCACCTGCCCATTTCCTCCGATAGACTTTCATGTACTGTGTGTAGATCTACATGTAGGCTATTTTGCACTCGGCCCGAGTACTAATTGTATTCATTCATATCTTGCCAGTGGCAGCATAAATTTCCAAACGTTTGTATTCTAGGGTGTTTATTTGTCCACTCAGACACTACTTTGCAGCTCAGATGTAGCAAAGTTTGACAATTTTTTTTCATTTGAAGCTCCACAATGTTAGCCTGTGTCTTTTAAGGGGAAGTTCACTCTGATGCAAAAATTCAACAAAGATACATGATGTCACATGCGAGCAGCTCCCCCATTGTTACATGTATGTAATATAAATTCCATAAAGTGGCATTTTCTCAGAAATTGAAAATGATTTTTACCTGTGCATTCAATATATAGTTAGAAGAATTATTTCATACATGCTTCTATGAAAAGAAAACCCATTTAACTAGAAGTCTAAATCTATCATGAACCAATAAAAAGTGGCAATTTATTATTTATGGATTTAATATTACATGACATACGGGAGTTGCTTGTACATGTATGTGACGTTACAAAATTAAAACTTTGAAACATCATAACTCGGCTATTCTTTGGTGGATTTTTGCCAAACTTTCATTGATATGTTTCTCTCATTTCTCTGCTTTTATTTAAACCAACTTGACGTCATGGTGGACTTTGCCTAAGATGGCAGAGAGGAGAAGATGGGGTGGGGGAGGACCAAGGGCAAGGGGCTGGGTCAACTTTTGTTTTGTAATTGAGCTACAGTACATGTATGTCAGTACAATTTTGTTTAGACAGTCGTACAACTATAATAACAAACCATTCTGGTGCAGTATACTTTAAAGAGAATACACAGTACTGGTTGATTACTTGCAGATCAACATCATTTTGATATCAGTTGCTTTCAAACCTTCTGTGAACAGATGGTATTCTAAAAATGTCACTATAGTACGGAGAGAGTAGTTGAAAACAACAGAACACTTTGTTTTTGACAAGTCTGCTACACAAATCCCCACTGCTGACAAAGTACTACATGTAACACAGAAATCAATATGTGGGACTATGCCATTCACACTGCAGCAACTGAGTTGACTCAGTCGGGTATTCAAACTGCCAATCCCTCAACTTTTTGTTGCATATGAAGTGAATTAGTCCCACATTATAATGCAAATGTAATTTACTCTCACCTGGAAACTAATGAAATGTGAAATTTTGATGAAAGATTTTCCATTGATACTAGTACTGTGTGTTCTCTTTAAACATGTAATGACAGGAACTAAATTGTACCAAATTGTTGTTTTTTTGTTTTGTAGAATGAAGACGGACACCATCACCGATCCGGTAGCAGAGACGGAGACTTTCATCCCAAGAAGATAAAACAAGAACCAATCGATGAAGGTTACAGGGAAAACAAGGATCATGGAAGACAGAGGGAAGAAGACAGACACAGAGACAGGAGAAAAGATCCAAACAGACACGGACAAAGCCGCGAACAGCAACGTGACCAGATAAATGTACAAATCAAACAAGAAAGAGACAGACACGACGAAAGGAGGCGAGAAAATAGAAGGCAACGAGGGGACGAGAATCCTTTTCAGACCGCTCCTCATCCGACCAACGACGTCGAGCAGAATCAGGCGAGTGGCAACGCGGAGGAAAATACTCAGGTAAACAAAGAGGCACCAAATTTCGGATTATCTGGCGCATTGACCGAGGACACGAATACATTCCGTGGGGTGGTGATCAAGTATAACGAGCCGCCCGAGGCACGAAAGCCGAAACGACGGTGGCGCCTGTACGTCTTCAAAGGCGAACAGGAGCTGCCAACTCTACACATCCACCGACAGAGTGCCTACCTTTTGGGTAGGGAACGACTTATTGCGGACATCCCCATCGATCACCCATCATGCTCAAAACAACACGCGGTCATTCAGTATAGATTAGTCGAGTATGACAGGGACGACGGTAGGGTTGGTAAGCGAGTTCGTCCGTACATCATTGATCTCGAGTCGGCTAATGGCACGTTTCTCAACAACAAAAAGATTGAACCGCGACGGTATTATGAAATGCAGGAGAAAGATGTAGTGAAGTTTGGATTTAGCTCAAGGGAATACGTGGTGCTTCATGACAAATCGAGTGCGGGTGATATTGAGGACGATGATGAAAACTGAATGCTGAGAAAAGACAACAAAACTTTTTTGCAGAATTGTAACTGCAGAAAGAAAATTTATGTGAGAAGAACACTGAAGAACATCACAGATATTTGTGCATTCTTACATGTACGTGTACATGTAACTTCTTGCCATGAGGATGTGCATATGATATCAAAATAAGCAAATTACATGTAAAAGAGCTAATTTGTCAACTAGCTACCAAAACTAAATGAACATAAACAGTTTAAACTGAATGCATACCCACATTGTACTGCGTACATAATACATATAATGAAATAGGCTTTTGTACTGTTAGCTAGACCACCCCTAAGCATTTCAAGGCATTGTTCAACAACTTTCCAATTTAAAAAGTCTGAGTTACATGTATGTGATCCTTCATTGTACTACATAACATAAGGGACCCAAAAGTTGCATATTGTGATGTTTTGGATGGGCCCGGCTCGGGTAATATTTGGGAATTCCCGTGTTCTTTCGAAAAACGAGCACGCACAAATTGTTTACATTTCCCTATGCAGCACGCTTTCAACCGAAGAAAGACGTCTTGAACCCAACTGACAACGGCCCTACTCTCAACGGCAATTCTGTTCGCAGCTCCACGATTGTTGTTATGCATGCCCTCACAGTATGGGCAAGCGAATGCTATTGAACGTACATGGATTACGAGCAGCGCATCCCTTTAAGGTCTAAAAATGCAGGCCAGAATAAATTACAGTTCAAATCAATCAAAAGTGCTGTCAAAAAGTGAAAATAAAGATTGCAACCTGTGTTGTAGAATTTTTGTCCTGAGGATATAATTCATGTGTCAATATTTATCTGTACATATTTTAGTAGTACTGTAACAGCATAACTGTTAGAAGTTATCTATAATAAAGCTCAGATATCAAAGTATGATACTTTTCAAATGGGGCTTTCACAATGTTAACCAGTGTTTTTAATTGTGGTTTACTTTGATCTGATACCAAATTCATGATATAAATGTTTTAGGCAAATGGTTTTTCATTATGTAAGTTAATGTTTCTGGAATGGAAAATGTGTAGGATAACCTACCACAGAAATGTGTACTTCTACATTTCTAACAAATACCTCAATCGGTTATGATTAAACCCACCAATACAAGGGCTAAAGCAACCATGGAATATGGTACAAATCGTCACATCAGCGCATCATATACAGCGCCCTTATACAGTGTGTGTATGCCATTTTCCATAAACCCGTCAGCGCATTGACGCCCTCGAGAAACGTGCATTGATCAGCGCAGTAAGCTCCTTATGGGAACATGTGGGTGTGTATACTAACGGCATTACTGCGGTCATGCGAAAGTTCCAATGGCCTTACTGCGCTGATGGTTTTATGGAAAAGGGCATCTACATTAAGGGCGTTCTTACACTGACGTGACAAAATTCTGAACACGTGCTCTGAAATTTACTAGTATTTAGCTCCTTTCTTCATTGAAGTAGAGGTGGCAAGTTCATGTACAGTACATGTATATGTTTAAATTAACTGCTCCGACATGTATTCACAATTGTAGGAATTTGGTGTAGTGTGTATATGTGTTGGGGGGGGGGAGGATGGGGGTAAGACATAGCATCCAGTCACTTTTTGATTGAAAACATACCTTTGTTAGAAATATACATGGGCAATTCCAGCGTTATGGACATTACATTCAGACACTTTTTTGCAACTTTGGGGGCGTATTTCTAGAAAATCATCATTATCATTCTGAACCTTTTTGTGGTAATCTCACACAGGTCACCCTGAAGTGTTAACAGTTTAAATTTGAATTAGTTTCTGTTTATCGTTTGGAAGTTATCCCATATAACGCTTGCCGTTACGGACATTACATTTTTTGGACAAGACTTTTCACCAACCAACGCATTTGTCAAAAATTTTGTGAGCTTAAGCATGAAGTGAAGCCAATTTTTTTCTGAAATGGGTGCTGAAGAACTGTTTAAGTTGTAGGATGACAATTAGGTACAACAGATTCAGTATATCCCATACAGGACCATAAATGTTGCGTTACGGACGTTACATTTTTAACGTTACGGACATTACACCTCGGCCCACTTTTTTAGGTCGTCATATTTATACTTAAAACCATTTGATAACTAATATAAAGCAAATACAGTGCACTCCCGTTATAACGAACACGGTTATAACGAAATTTCTGTTACAACGAAGAAAAAATTCAGGTCTCCAAATTATTATCTATATATCTTTATATACTTAAATGTTTGGTTATAACGAAATTTCAATACAACGAAAGAAATCTTCTGGTCCCGAGGACTTCGTTATAACGGGAGTCGCCTGTATTAGTCATTTTTGGTCCTTTCTTAACTATTAAAAAATACTATAAATCAATTCTGAAGTGCTGTTGAATGTGAAATAATGAGACTCAAAGATTGTTTTTTTTTTCAAAAATAATACGAAAATTTTGCAAGTAAATGGGTTTTTTGAAGAAAAGAATGTCTAAATATACTTCAAATGTATTCAAAAGTCCCTCAAATTAAAGAGTTCAATGAGTTCTATTGTATGATACTAAATATATCACTGTAGCACATATATTTTTTGAATTATTACAGATTTCATGATTTTGAGCCCGGGTAACATTTTTTCGCGGAATTGCCCACATGTATAAATTCAGTTTGAACAACTTGCACTCAGCTACTGACTATGATAACAATTTGTCACTCAATATAAATCCACCAACCCTGTTACATGCACTGTATAATTATATCGGATTCATACTCTGGGTTCCCAAACCAGTTGATACAGAGAAATTAAGGATTTTTGTTGTTCATTAGAAAATATAATTACATGTAATACAGTACATGTAATACAGTACATGTATATCAAAATTTTGTTACAACAGTGTTACAAAAACAATACACAGAAATTTTGACTTTTGGGACCAGAAAAATGACTTTGTTATAATGAGATTTCATATCAGTGTTCTTCATTTATGAAAGTGCACTGTATCTCATGTACATTATATTGGACAGATGTGTGTAATGTAACTAATGTTGTAGTTTTTGTCATATGAGCTGAAGAGTGTTGTGTAAAGAACCAAAAAACATACTTGAACCATTAAAACTGTTTTACATAAAACACACCATCTTTGCTTCAAATTCCTTTCTTTTTATTTTTACAATGTGTAATGAAGGGTGTACACCGTACTTCATATTCGTTAGTTGTCCAGCAGAAGGGCCCTAGCATATGTTCCCGGCAGAAGAGCCATAACAGTAAATATTCTTTAATTTGAGAAATATTGTCGTAATTGATATTTGCACTTAACATATTGACAGAAGGATCTGAAAATATCACACTGTTTTGATTTCATGTGAAAAGAGCCACTGGTTTTCATGTTAGAGGCAATTTAGTCAGTGTTAAGGCCCTTCTGCCGGACAGCCAACGATTTCTCATATTAATCCTTTCAGTACCACACTGGGGAATATCGCATACAAACTCTATGGAGATTTTGTTGGCGTGGTATGAAGAGGGTTAATCTGATGAATCCCCACCTCTTCAGCTGAAGTTCCCAGAGGAAAACTTCCCAAGCAAGTTCTTTGACTGAATACACAATTTTGAAGTAAGTCCATGACGAACTGACCCAAGTTACAAAGTGAGACGAAAGACAGGATTTATGGTACAAATCCCCTCCCCCAAATTGTGCCATATTATCTTAGATTTTGATTGCAGTATTGTTGTAACTTATCCTTGTAATGTCTACTCAGTAATTTTATAATTTTCTTATGTTCATTCAAAATTACAGGGTTCATACGGGAAAGTCCCGGAATTTGAAACTACTTTTTCCAGAAGCAAAAAGTTAGGGAAAGTCAGGGAATTCATCATTTCTTCTGGAAAGTCATGGAAAATCATTTATTCAGGACATTTTAAAAATGATCCTTGATTGGGTAGCTTGCTGGTATTGTGATGATGTATTTTTACAAGCTTTAAATATAAAAAAATGGTCATGGAATTTAGAGTTTTCTGCTCTGGAAAGTCATGGCAAAAGTCAGCAAATTTTGAAATTGTGTAAGTGTACGAACCCTGAATTAACTCATGCACATGTCTGTATACATAAGCTTCGATTTCACATGCAAACTGTACTGAAGTTTTCTGTTTTACAAATGTCAAATTTCGTTTTTCTCTGTTGTACAAGCGTCAAATTCTGTTTTTCCCCACATAATTTTGCAATTTTCGGACGAATGTTTGTTGGGAAAAATCACAAATTACATGAAGCTTGCTAGGCCCATGAGGGTTTTGATTCGTGTTTGGGGACATATTTACAGGTTAATGATTTTTGATGATGTTACATGATTTTTTTTTTGGCTTTATTAGACATCTTTTTGGTAAAATGTTTAGTTTTATTCAATAAATATTTATGGGTTTTATTTTGGGAGGAATTTTTAGACACCATTTTTTGATTTTTGTATGAAATGCAGTTTTCCACGTCATACCTCAAATTCTGTGATTTTTGTGGAAATTCCGCAATGTGGAAATCTTCAGTCTTTACTCTGGAGATTTGTTGCCATGGTATCAAGAAAGGTAATCTGAAACCCCCACCTCTACAGCTGAAGGTCCCACAGGAAAACTTTCCAAGCAAGTTTTTTTTGGACTGAATACACAATTTCAAAGCAAGTCCATGACGAACTGATCCAAGTTACAAAGTGAGACAAAAGACGGGATTTATGGTACAAATCCCCTCCCCCAAATTGTGCCATATTATCTTAGATTTTGATTGCATTAATATTGTAACCTATCCCTGTAGTTTCCACTCGGTAATTTATATCATTTTTTTTTATGTTCATTCAAAATTACAGGGTTTGTAAGGGTCGGGGAATTTCTGGAAAGTCCCGGAATTTGAAACTACTTTTTCCAGAAGCAAAAAGTTGGGGAAAGTCAGGGAATTCATCAATTTCTTCTAGAAAGTCGGGGGGAAAATCATTTATTCATGACATTTTAAAAATGATCCTTGATTGGGTAGCTTGCTGGTATTGTGATGATGTATTTTTACAAGATTTAAATATATAAAAAAGGTCATGGAATTTAGAGTTTTCTGTTCTGGAAAGTCATGGAAAAGTCAGTAAATTTTGAAATTGTGTAAGTGTACAAACCCTGAATTAACTGATGCTCATGTCTGCATACATACACTTTAATTTGTTTGTATTTTATTGTAGATACAAATTATTTGTATCTACATTTAGGGTACAGTTTGAAATGAACAGTACTGTTTGCATCCTTATCTACATCTACCCCCCCCCCAAAAAAAAACAAAAACAAAAACAAACAAAAAAAACAAAACAAAACAAAAACAAACAAAAAGAAGAGCCCCGGGGGGCACGACGCTCACCTGAGGTCTCGCAAACTCTCTATGGTACCCATAGAAAAAACATCAGTTTTGGCCCTTGGAGCCTAATATCTAGGCACCAATGTAGCCAAATGAACCAGTTGAAAAACTATGCATCCCCTTGCCATATAGCCGAGTTTGCCAAGTTAAATTAAATTCTAACATCCAATTTTATAAAAACAAGGCACGCCCTAGTATCTTAACATTTCTTTGACCCAAATACATTGTAGAGTCCCCTGTTACGCATCTTTACGACCCAAGTTTGGTTTAAAAATGGCTTGTGGTTAGGAAAGTTACCTAGTTGGGGCCCTTATGGGCCTTGCCTGCCGCCTCGTTGCCCGTTCAGGCGAGAGGGGCCTGGTGTACTATTCAGGAACTCTCTATCC
>JZLH01S0132326.1:997-12679 GCA_001188425.1 Eucidaris tribuloides
CAGCAACATGTCCCAATTTATTAGAGTCTTGCAAGTTAACTAAAATTTGACCTAAAATGACCTCTGACCTTACCATGTGACTTCTAACACCACTATAACATGAAGGTCCCCCAACTGCATCTATGACCCAAGTTTGGTTGAAAAGGGAGCAACAGTTGTAAAGTTACTTGTCTTTTGAGAGTCTTGTAGGTAAACTTTAACATATGACCTCAAATGACCTTTGACCTAACCATGTGGCCTCCGAAGGCACGATAACATGAAGGTCTTCTCAGTGGTGTCATATTAATTGATATAAAGTGAAAAGTTATGCAACTATTTGGGTCACTTGCTTTAAAGTTCCAGTGTCATTCCGTTACCGTCATTCCGTTACCAAGTACGGTAACGGAATGACGAAACTTAATTAATTGGTTTTTAATTAGTAGGAGTGTCAATGAAAATAAAAGTTAGTCTATAATGTCAGTCTACCTGAACCTGCTTTGCATACAAACTTTCCAAATTTTCTCTCCTCAATTTTCTGAATAAATTAAAAAATGAGTGTTTTTCAGTAACGGAATGACACAAAAATAGACACAATTGTTTAGAATCACCAAAGCGTAACAAAATCCATAGAACGCAATTTGACTACATGCATTACTTTCTTTGAGGCCAGACATAAGTTAATTACACACTGTAGGATTTTTAAGATCTTTTTTAATTTTGTGGAGAAAAAAATCATGTAATTTTTTCAATTTTCAGGGCAAAAATTAATTAGTAATACCTCGAATTTTAAGTATGAAAATGCAACAAAAAATGTAATTCTGAGTTGAAAATCAGAAATTTGACTTTTCCTTGATTTGACACCAAATTTGATGGGTCTTATGTTTTGAAATTTTGGGTACCATGTTCACTTTGCGTGGAAATGCCAGTACACATGAACAGAGAGCCCTTTCATGTCCATATAAAATTCTATAACATAAAATACAGCTAGAATTCGTTACTGTGGATGGGCAGTAGTGTACCTGACTGCATGCTGTAGGCGGAGTAGTGGATCTGCCTTATCTGTTGTTGTTGTTTGTTGTTCACAGCCACATCTGTCTTTCTCTCCTGTCCTGGAGCCGCATCAAGCTGCTGCTGCTGGAACTGAGCATCTCTGCAGGAACGATGTCATCAACAAATACCAAAAAATTGTTAAAGAATGGGTTGTAAATGTTGGATCTTCAGTTTCAAAACTTGTGAAACTGTGATATCAGGACTATATACTAGTGATTACCTATCTCTGCCGAGAGGGGGGGGGAACCTGGGAGGCACCCCCCCTGAGTTTGCGTGAATAATCATAACGCGAAAAGCTTTCGCCGCGATGTTTCCTGACTTTTTTCTCTGAGTTTCCCGCATCTTTTAAGACCAAATTTGTGACACCCCGGTACGCAGTTCCGACGATACGCATAATTTTGTACGTGCATGTCACACCAAAAATTGCTCAAAAATGTAATTTTGTGTACAATTTCAATACAAATTGTGTTTTCAGCCCAAAATCATAAATGTATGAATATTTTTGCTTTTACTGATTCAAATTACTCAATTTTATGCTGTTTATGATCGCATAAGTGTCACCGACAAATTTCATCGAAAAAACAATGAAAAACAAAATTTCAAAAAAACAAGCATAATCTTCGTACATGGGGCCATGGAGGAAGAAGCCTTGAATGTTTTTAAAGTGCTACTACCAATTTTGAACAGTATTTTTTGATTTGATATGTGGGAATGTATTGATCATTTATAATTAATGGAAGTTGTATTTATTTCATTTAGCTATTTCACTTGTAAGAACTTTAGACTTTAAACATCAAAACAAATAATGAAAACATACATGTAACATGTATGTCTAAATACTCTATGGACAACATTCTATAAATTAAGACTATTGTATGCCTGACTTTCAATCTTGTGTTTGTATTTTTTTTTTACTTTTTACATTTCTGTTTAACAAATCTGATTTCAGGAAAAATCCTGAATTTTTGACATCTCTGTTAAAAATCATTTGAAGGACCACTGTCAAAGTATGGTTTGACCAATGAAAGGACAATTAGGAATTTAAAAAGAATGGCTATTGTTTTTTTCTAAATGTGATAGACAAACATTCAAAATTAGTACAACATCATACTGATCATAGATTTAACATCTTTCATCAATTTATGACACTGATTTATGGAAAGTCCCATAACTAGGGACAGTGATTTTCTGTTATAGTGGAAAACAGACAGAATTTCCAGAATGACCACTTGAAACGGAAAATGAGTTTTCAAACAGAAAATCACAGAAAACCATTTTTTTATTCCTCTTCAAATTTCCACCTTTTGAAAGAAATAACATAAAATTCATAACAGAAATTTTAAAAAGTTGAGAAAAAACACAAAAATGGCTGCAAAACAATGTGCATGATATTTGTACTAAATTCTAAGTAAACGAAATTGTCACTTTTTCTTGTATGGTATATGACAAAACAGAAATTCCATTTTCAGGCAGGTTGGAATGGAATTCCAGATTTGTTCAAATGGAAAAGGCTTCTTTTTTTTTAAACGGAAAATCACTATATTGGTGCATAATAGCTGGGTTAATGTCAGTGTCAGAGGTGATAAGGTGGTGGTGATGGGGGAGGTTAGAAATGAAATCAGTTATCATGGAACATGCAATGATGTGTCATCCCTAGAAGAAAACAATCAATACTGCTACAGTCACGAATCTGTGATGGTATACAAAAGTGAAGTCCCTGAGTAAAACCCAAATTAAATACTTAATAAGAAAAAAAAATGATCATTATACATACATGTAGTTATATACATGCATTAGCCATGTTTGGAATTTTGACAAATTTTAATTTCTTCCACGAAACTTTCACAAGGAATCCACTTCTAAATTTTGAGTTACTGTAAAGGTTGAGCAAAGTCTAGTGACCCATGCATGACCTTGGACAGATCTAACATCAAATCTAAAAACAGCATTTCTGAGGTCATAACTCTGTGTAATATTATTCTTTTGTTGTTGTTTTTACATCTATTTACCAAATCATATCAGTAATGATGAGTATTCCTACTAATGTTTATAACACAAAAATTACATTTTTGGACAAAATTCATTGACCTTTGGCCATGAAGTTAGACTCTACAAACATATCCCTTTTTTTGTGGGCACATAATCACCAAATCATATTAACAACAAGCATCCATAACTCAAGATACAGGCTGAAAATGGCATTTTGGGACAAATTTCATTGACCTTACAACTCTGACCCTTCAAGAATTTGGCCCAAAGTCTAATCATGTCATTCTTGCAACAGGTCTTGTTAAAATCCCTTGAGCGGCCCTTCAGTAATCTTACTCACAAGAAAGGGCCGACATATGGACATACAGACAAACTACCCCAGTACATACCGTAATGCCTCTGGCTCCCTTACGGGGCAGAGGCATAATAATTGACATTAGTATAATAAAATTGAAAATATGTACATGCATGCAGTCCAATAATATTGTGCATAATCATGATGATTGATCATAACCAGGAATTAAATCATAATTGATGTACATGGAGTAATGAAAAATATTTATACCGCTTATTCAGTTAAATACATAAAGACAATTATTTTCTGTGAACAATGAAAATACTAATTAGAGAAAAGTCTACCATGACAGGAAACCCAATACAGCACCACATTTCTCCCAAAGATGATGTCACGATAGATAAAAGCTTTCCTAACCCTACCTCATACTTCCTTTTATTTTCTTCTCTTTGACGTTCCTGTTGCATTGAATGCAGTGTGCAAGAGTTAACATGCATTTATAATATGCTATTAGAACACCACTCAAATGCTGTCATATACAAGGGCAATATAGTTTAATTTATATCCACCCACAAAAGAACCAGAGGCATTATGTTTTCAAGATTACTTGAATATCACTGAAGGGATTTTAACAATATATAAAAACCAAGAATGTAACATTGAGCAAGGATAGAATAAAATAATAAGCTTTGAAGCCAGATTCGCCAATGGTCAAAGGTGAAAAGTCAGTGAACTTTTTCCTGAAATGCCATTTTTTAAGAATGACTCTCATTCATGTAATTTGGCAAATAGGCCTAAAAACAAAAGATCATATTTTCTTACAACACAAGGGGTCAACTTGATAGGTGAAAAGCGAATGAAGTTTTTCTTTGATATGCTGTTATCACACATAACTTTAACTACGTAAAACCACAATTTGCTGGGAAGATTACAAATATAGAGGTTCGCTATTAGGTGTTAGGTGCGTCATAGCTCAAGTCAATTAAATTCTCCCTGAAGTGCTGTTTCAAGACATGATTGTAACTTCACATTGAGGAATCCCATAAACTTGATAGTTTTCTAGCAAAATTTCAGTCAATAATCATTAGCCTTGTAATTAAATGGGCCCATGTCTGTGGGATTTTCTTCTTTTGCTACTATCTCCAACTCATAGACTTGTACATGTACATCTCTAGCTATTTACCACAGAAAGCAAGTCTGCACTTCTCCCATCTGACTTGTAAAATACCTAAAATTGTAGCAAAATATCCAAATGTAACCCTGTCAATTCATAAGTGATTGAATGAGGGTTGTGCTTCTACTAGAGAGCTAGAAACTGCACAGCGCCTAGAAACTTTTATATCAGGTGCTATATAAATGTTATATATCATTATTATTATTATCACTACGTAAAATTTTAGTAACAAATTAAATTACTCGCCTAGTTTTCATTCTTAAAGCACTTACTGAAAGGGTACTTTTTATGGCACAAAATTGCACTAGTGACACAGTTAGACTTAAAAATGCAATGAAGAGACTGTAAAAGAAGTCTACCTGTTTCTTGCGACGCATAATCTCCAGCTTCTGTGCCATCTGGATTTGTCTCAGACGTTCGGCCTCTTCAGCTTCGCGGCGCAATTTCTCACGGTGTTCCTCGCGCAGGGCATCCAAGGCCTCACGGGCATCACGGATCTGAGCTAGCTTGTCCTGCAAAGCCTCCATATGAGCTGTAGGGTACAGAGATAAAAAAAGTAAGTTTGGATTTGAAAGATAATACAGAGTATTAGCTGTATAACTTCTTCTTTTTTTTTTTACATAAACTGCCTTGATACCATTATTTCTGCTTTTTACCTGTGAGAATACAGACAGTCTCCTAACATTTTTGATGGAAAAAACAGGGATGATTTTGCTCAAAAAAACAGGAAAGAAACAGCTTCTCCCATAAATCATCAAGAAAAATAGGAAAATCATTTTGAAACAAGAGCTGGGAATGGTAAAAATTCAGATTCTTTCCTCCAAATTCAGAATGGTTGGGAGATCTGGAGAATATGATGTCTTTGTATGCAGCAATGTTGTTGAAAAGGTCTACTACTACTATTGCTCCTACGACGAATACTACTAATCCACTACTATTGCTACTTTTTCTGCTGCTACTTTGCTATTTTTTTTTGCTACTTTTACTACAAAAATTTCTACTACTACTACTGTACTACTGCTAATATTACTACTACTACTACTACTACTACTACTACTTCTACTACTACTACTACTACTACTACTACTACTACTACAACTGTACTACTACTACTAGCACTACTAATACTACTATTACTACTACAACTAGCACTACTAATACTACTATTTCTACTACTCCTACTTCTACCACTACTACTACTACAACTACTACTACAACTACTACTACTACTACTACTACTACTACTACTACTACTACTACTACTACTATTTCTGCCACTACTTATAGTGGTCTCATCATAATAGTGGAAGAATGTAGCCATACATTATTTTCCTCATTTGAAATTTACTTCACTCAATAGGTTCCTGTTAAATAGGTAAAACTTGTTTCCCAAATTGCCAATTCATTATACGTAGACTACAGTACTATTAATAGCACTGTAATTTAAAGGCAGAGAATCTCATTTGCTCCCTTCTCCCGTTACAGCAAAGCAACACTCGTGAACATAAGGCAATGTATAAAGGACATGTCTGTGAAATCTGAAGATCAATAATCACCCAGAATTTGAAACAAAAAATGCTCCCAAACCAATGGTTACCTTAGTGTGTTCTTTGCTAGGAGTTTTTTTTTTTCTCTATGAGAAAAAAATTCAAGTTAAAGTCTAAGGGTCATTAAAATTCCACTATGAGTTTCTAGCTCCTTTACTTCGCTAAACGTCCTATGATAGAATTTTCTTCAATGTACCAGCGTATTACCACAACACTACTTTTTAGGCATGCAAAAGAGACACTCTGCCTATCCTCGCTGGTATTAAGTATGATCTTACCTCTTTTCTCTTCTTTCTCCTGCAGCATTTTGAGGAGCTGAGGGTGCATACTGGAGAGGACCTGGAAGAGACCCTGAACCGTTGTGTCACTGGCAATGCTGCGGCCGCGAGATGAGTCACTCTTCATGCGGTTGACCAGCACGTCAATGCTACTGGACATGTTGCGCACAAACTCCTCGTTGTTAGGTTCAACAGCCCCATTCTGGATCTCCTGATAAAATAAAAGAAATTCATCAATCAATCCACTTGTTCACGCGACAACTTTGCTACATACACTGAAACCTGTCTATAGTTGCTGCTCTAGGGAAACAAAACTGTGGCCTATATTCACAAGTGGTTGCTATAGACAGGTTTTTAAACACATAAATTGACTCCACTGGAATCAATTCCATGGTCACTTTAGGCAAGTTGGCTGCTTTAGAGAGGTGGGTGCTAACCCAGGTTCGAACTGTAACCCTACACTAGGGCTGTCTACATTCACAAATGTACATGTTTCAATAGGGATTTTCAAGCAACAATTGGGAAGGTTTGTATAAACTTACATACATCACGATAGGTAAAATCTTTCATTAATCAGGGAGATATTCAAATTTGTTGTCAGGATGTGGAGAAAAAAAAGTTACATTTTCAGCGAAAAAACAACACAATTGGAGGGACTTCGCAGCTCTACCCAACATTCATATGTTTACATAACATAAACAGGGCCAAGCAATGTACAATAGCATTCCAAATTTTGTGCATAATCTATGGTCAAATTTTACTACTAACAAGCAATAAGCCTTTGCCAAGGAATGGGCAAAGCTTGTTGTATGTAATGACAAATAATACACTGGTACACAACAAAAGACACTAGACACAGAGACTCCAATCCTAAACACCTCTTACGCAGGAGATTCTCCCGCCGAGACTGTGACTCAATGTGCGCGCAGCTCCACATCTTTGGTGCTATCTTAGGCTTATTTTTGAACATATGACAACACTAAATGAGGTCAAATCCACTGATTCAGATTCATTTCTTTTCAAAACGGTGGTTGGGTGGGAGAAAAAAAGAGAAACACAGCTAGGGCGGGAGAAATTAAAACTCAAGCAGAAGGGCGGGAGATTTTGTGAAAATGGACTCAAAGCGGGAGATCTTCTGCCAAAAACAGGAGTTGGACTCTCTGTAGACATGCAATGTAAGGCGACTGTGACTTGTAAGCCACATTCCTCATTACTAAAACCTATTAAAAAGAACATGCATAAATCTCTTTTACTCCAAGTATTGACTGTCTTACTGCATTCAGATAAGAGAATCTACACTTGTTAAATCTTTTAACAATGACTAGTGTAACTAGTTTTGTACTTCTCAAAGAAATTGTTTACACATTTTTTCAAACTTTATGATGTTACGTATATGCCATATATTTTTGCCATTTTGCTTCAAGATGGAGAATTTGCAAGAGTTTATTTACATTGACTTTGTACAGGTACATAAGAAAGTGACAATTTTCGTGTTTGTTAAATCGCGAAATTCATGAAAATAAAAACCACTGAGAAATATTCAGAGTATGCAGTAAACAACAACATTTCTTGAAGGTGCACTGACATTACCTCATAATTTCTGCTCTGGGCATATTGTGGCTGAGATGAGGTGGACTGGGAGAGGGGTGGGGCTGTGGCTGGGGTGACGTCTGACCCACCCTGGGGGGCTGAGGGCATGGCTGACAGATTCTCCACCTGCTTGTGTTCCCAGTAGGAGCGGTTCAAGTAGCGTGCCAGCTGAAACCAAAAACAGCAAATTAGAAAATGAAATATATATTACGTGATTTCAAATGGATTTGTTTCCACTATAACCCTTTTTAATTACAATAAAATTATAACTTTATTTCTTGATTAATTTGCTAAAAGCGCATGAACGTACACTGAACTTTTATTTCATTTTATCCATTTAACACTATCCTCTCAATTTAGCTCAAAGACAAATCACTGCGAAATATTGATGATTCTTTCCACCTCAGCTTGGCATTAGTCTTCAAATACGAAAGGCAAGTCAGAGTAAATGCAAAATTCAAAATGCTTTAGATAAAAAAGGGTGTTATTAGGTACAAAAACAATTGAATTAATGGCCCACTTCTTCTCAGCTAATGGTTTGGGGGTCTTAACTCTTACAATGCCAAAGGATTTGAACTTCTAGGAACTTTATTTGTATTATTTGGTGCAGATATGCGACTTCAGCACGTTACAAGTTAAAGCCCAAGTATAGTTTTGGTCGTTCACAGACATTTTTTTTTTCAATTATTCACAAAGTATTCTGTTATTACTCCAGACATCAGAAAACATCATTAAACCCACTAAAAATTGTTTATAGAGACAAATTGTGATGTTTCAGTTCTCAGAGAACATCTAGCGGCATGTATACTGTACATATGGGAAATGTCAGGGGTCCTGACATTTTACATTTTGAGTAATTTCTCAAAAATGAGGGAGTTTCAGAGGGAGCAATTTTCATGGCACTGATAGATCATATCGGTCTACTGAAAAACATAGTTGCAGAGAATTTCATTTTTATCATTTACCAAAACTATACCTGAGCTTTAATGTCAGAGACCAGATATGCTTAACAAATACTAAACATAATAGACAATACAACTCTTTGGAGCTGTATTATCTTCACAACGATACATACGGATGGCTTATAAATGTGAAGACGAACACACACATACTCACACACAATATCTATAAATTCTACATCACATGATATATCACATGATTCATCTTACGACATATCACATGACCTACCTCTGGATCCAATTCAGGCTCAGGAGCAGGGGCAGAAGAAACCTAAAAGAGAAAAATGAACAACACATGACACTGACGTAAACTCACTCCAACCGAAACAGATGTCTTGGGCTATAACAACATGCTCAAATCACTCAGTTCAACTTCTTTTAATTTTAGGTCCATAATTAGTGTAATCATCCTTGAGAAGTATCTCACTGGCCTGGAGATTTGTTGGCGAGCCGTTGACAACTTCAGTCTCAGGGGAATCGTGAGAAATTCAAACATGTTCAAATATTCTGGAGACTTTATTCAGTCTCCTGCAGTTCGCGAGGAAGTCACCTTCAGTGAGAGCGCAAGCCGTTCTTGGTCTATTGAGTCACCATGACTCCCGTGACTCTTCAGTTGCAGGAGTAGTGGGAACGTATCCACCCGTGAGATTGGGCCTTTAGGGATGATAAACGTGAACAGAAGCCCCTAACCCTACAAATGCCTCTGTCCAGTAAGAGCACATTATTTTACCACAATATATGAAGAAATCCTCTCAGGTTGTGAGATATATTGGGCTTCAGCATACGCCTGTCATGTGGCCAAAATGTGGGTTTAATCAAATGATACAACTGGGGATTATGTTGTCTTAATTTCATATCCAAGCCAATAATGAATAAGTACAATCATAAATGGGGGTTAATGTTGCCTCAATTTCATTTACAAGCCAATAATGAATGAGTACAATCATAAATGGGGGTTTATGTTGCCTCTATTTCATTTACAAGCCAATAATGAATGAGTGCAATCGTAAATGGGGGTTTATGTTGCCTCAATTTCATTTACAAGCCAATAATGAATGAGTACAATCATAAATGGGGGATTATGTTGTCTCAGTTTCATGTATTACCCAATAATGAACAAGTATAATCATACATGCAATATTTATGCATGATACCTCTGTTACTTAACTACTCAATGCATCACAAAATTCTACTTACAGCTGAAGAACTGTATGCAGAGCTTGGGGCGGATGGAGCCGATGTCGTGGCTGAACCTCCACTTTTCTTTCCCCCAATCTTGAAATAAAGCAAAACAAAACATGTTAGATATATGTCACATAAAAAATAATCTCATCTCCCTTTCCTATTGTCTCTTTGCCCATATTATTGCTTTCTCTATCCCTCTCCCCCATCTTTGTCTCCTCTGTCCCATCTTTCTAGTTCACTCTCATTGTCCTCCTCTCTCTTCACCAAATCGCCTAATCTCTTTCTTCCTAGCCAGCTTTCTAATCTTATCTCCACACATTTTTCTGGTTTATTGCTTTCGGTTTGTCTCCCTAAATTGAATCACATACTCTTTTCTTTTTTCCCTGTTCACATACTATCAACATCACAATTACCACCACCATTTATAGCTACAGAGCTGTGACCATTTAACCCTATATTAACTGGGGGGGTCAATTTGACCCCCCCCCCCTCGACGAATTTCACGACCATGCCGCCGCGCAAAATTTTTTTCACCGCCTCGCTCGCCGACTTTTTACTTTCAAGTCTTGCGCATCTTGTGAGACCATTTTCCCGAAAATTGGACATACCGTTACGACGCTTCGCGACTTTTTATACATGCATGTCAACCCCGAAATTGCTCAAAAACGTGATTTTGTGTACAAAATCAATGGAAATTGTGTTTTAAGCCAAAAATCATAAATGTATGATTATTTTTGCTTTTACTGGTTGAAATAAATTAATTTTATGCTATTTATCATTGCAAAAGTGTCCCCAACAAATTTCATCGAAAAAACAATAGAAAACAAAAGGTCAAAAAAAAAAAATACATAAGAAATTCATAAAACAATAAAATACATAAGAAATTAATTCCAATTCGGCAAATGTTTTTGTAGATAATTGTTAGAAATGTCGAAATGAATATTTTCACCAAAAATTAGCATTCTACTAGCTGTTATAAGTGAGTTAAAGGCGAAAACAAAATTTCATACACTTATTTGCATAATTCATTACTTAAAAAATAGAAAAAATTAATTTTTTGAAAATTTTACTATACAGTCGCGTAGTTTACATCCGGCTCTACAATCTACACGCATAGCAACATTTGCCGAGGCGATACGCACGATCAGCGCCGAGCATCTGAAGGGGCGTCCAATATTGACCCCCCCTCCAGCTCCCGCCAGTAAAAACCTGCGTCATGAAATAGCCCGCAGTAAATAGGACTTAACTGTAAATGTTCAGTCAAGAGAATTAGCAAAATCTAATGCACCACAATAGCAAATAGTATTCCACCTGATCAATAGAGATAATCAAATTTTTTCAGGTTGAGAAGAAAGAGCAGAAATAATTCAAGCTGTACCATCATTGAATAGTACCATAGAAGAGTTTTCCTTACAGACGTGAATGACTTCATTTTGCCATGCACATAATTCAATTCTATCGGATTGTGACATTGTTTTTGTTTATGCTGTTGCAATGGAGAATGCACCGAACAGCAATATTCCTCTTAATTGATGACAGCCCTTTTGGAAATCAAGTGCAACATACAACAGTTTCTTTGATGATGACTTTTACTTGTCACATCAGATGCCATATATGAAAACACTGAATCATTTTG
>JZLH01S0132341.1:6963-20028 GCA_001188425.1 Eucidaris tribuloides
ACCGTGTTTGGCAGTGCCCTCTTCTGGTCAAAAGAATGTCTTTTCTTCAGTTACGATTTCCGAAATCAGTGGTTATGATGCACGGCAAAAAGACATAAAATTTTGAAAAACGGGGTAAAATGAAGCTGTTTTTTTATTTTTACACTTATTAAATAACTGTTACATCTTTTTTAAACCCAGGGTACATTCCTCCCCCCCCCCCACCAAAAAAACCCCAATAATAATAATAATTCAAAAAAATGACAGATTTCTAGTTGATACCTCAGGGTACCATTTGTGTCACCACATTACAGTTTGCCAATTTTCAGTGGGTTTAATGTGTTTTCAGAAGTCTGGGTGACAACAGAATACTTCATAATAATTGGCAAAACAATGGTCTGATAACCCTAATCTCACCCTCAGCCAGGGAATAGCTGTCATTGTCAACATATCCCGCCATTGATTTTATAGGCATGTAACAACAACACGCTGCATGTACCTTCACGTCAACGTAAACTCAAAGGAAATATGAAGTGAAAACTACAAATAAAAGGTTTCTACGCCCCAATACATATCAGTTTGGAGATAGTTTGTTTCAAATAGGTGGATTCAACAATAACAACTAATAGAATGTTAAAAGTACTGGGTACAATTCACACGACACAGTTTCATTAACATTGGATATGAAACAGTGCCGAGTGTCTTTGACTCAGAATGTCCAGTAGATGACAGAATGTCTTATTAATGTTATTAATGAGTTTAATATTTTCTTTCTCATACCTTTCACCTTATCCAGGTTCAGTGCATTGGATGCACATTCCACATTAAGCAGGCCATTTGGCGGCGCGTACAGCATCTGGGACTAGCAGCCGCATACAAGGAAGTGGGACCAACCAGATCAGTATTGAAAGAAATGCTGGGACTGCCGTACCTGCCGAAAGACAGGATTGTGGAGGCGTTCCAGGGACTACGGGAGCGGTGTGACACACCACAACTGTTGGAGGTAAAAATAAATTAGTGTTTTTAGTAGGTCATGACAGTTGAATGCATAGGTAAATTTCATTTTTCAGTTTGATGAGAAAATAACACTTTATGGAATCACATGACAAATGGGACAGCCACAAGCATGTGATGTCAGCATGTCACAAAACTAAAACTAAAAAAAAAAATAAATCAACTCTGTTATTCTTTGATGGATTTTCTCCAAACCTAAACTTAAAGGTCTCTCTGAAGTTTCTTTCTTTTTGAATCAACTTAATGTCAGGGTAGACTTTCCCTCTGATGTAAGTTCTTTGGTCTACCGTGTACGAATTCCAAATGGGAAATTCATTCAAGGTTGGAGAAACATTTTGGGTAAATTGTTATTAAATAGTGTAGAGATTCATCTTCCTTCATGTTATTTTCCCTAGCCAACCAATCTCAAATCAGGTGGTGCAGGCTACAGCCAGAGTCAGAAACCCACCCGAGCTACGCTACCATTGCACAATAAATACTAAACAACAGCCCAACTGCAAGTTCTTTCTCATTTAGTTTCAAAAGTTTAAAAATGTACTAATTTCTGTATTGGTTTAGTCAGTTTGGCTTGCTATATACTGAAGATTACTAATTAATGGAAGATAATGTGTATACAATATACAAAATGTGTTAGGTTTACTAATTACTCTTGAGAAATTCTGGCAGCTACATGTACATGTATGCAGATCTTGAATAATGCATTTCCATATATTATCTGCATGTAAGTGATAAAATCTATACAAAATCAGTAAGGAATGCAAATAACACAGGGACCAAAATCTCAACAGTTTCAGAAGATTGCTACAGAAAAGTGTTACATTTTTTTACATTTTAACAGAATGCAACTAGTGTGAGTAACTTTTTATATGAAATACTTTAAATTAGTGGCCATTTGTAAGCATTTGTTGCCATTCAAAGTTCAATATGAAAGGACCCGACGAGGGGCACATGATGGTGTATCTTGAAAAAGCACCTGTAAAGAGGTGACTGCTCTGGGCAAAAAAAAAAAAAAAACGGTTCCCGGTGAGGATTATAATTATTTTCATTACTAGAATTTCTAGAATATTCTAGGGTGTTTATTTGTCCATTTGAACACGGCTATGTAGGTCAGATATCAGAGTTTGACCATTTCTTAAATTTGAAGTTCCACAGTGTTAGCCTATCACTTTAATATCAAAGATTGGTATGCATGAAATGTACCTAATTATTTCTGTTTACATAAGTTTATTGTTGTGAAAGTTTACTAGGTACCACCAACATGTACTTGTATTACAGTTGGAAAGTACAAGCTCACCTTGTCTTGTAAATGGGTGAAGCTCTTTAAGTTCCATCTACAAAGATTTCAATTAAAGACACTATATAACACTGTGGAAGACCTGTTTTAAAAATTGTCAAACTTTGCTATCTGACATATCTGACAGTGTTTGAATGGACAAATAAACACCCTAGAACACAAAAGTTATGCTGTCACAGTACAATATGTGCAGATACAAATTGGCACATTAATTTTACTTCGGACGATAGGAAATTCTGCAACACAGCAGTCTATGGAGAAAAGCTGGAATGATCTCTCAGTGATTTTCAGTTTTTTAAAACACTCAATGATTGTTTGACACTGCAATTTTTTCAGGGCTTCATTTTTAGACGAATCAAAGACAGTAGTAGCGAAGGGAATCATGTAGCTCAGATATTTTAAACTGGAAACATTGTTATACAATGCCTTTAAGTATATGTGTAATCAAGCAAACCCTACAAAATGGTTTCCTTACTGTTGTCTATACTATCCTTTTCTTTCATATGTAGTTAGCTGCATACATGGAGGCTACATGGATGGGAGGACTGTGGGATCCCAGCCAATGGTCCGTCTTCCGAAGGGCCATAAGGACCAACAATGATGTGGAGGCATGGCACAGGAGGCTGAACAGTCGCGCATACGGCCGGAGCATGGGACTGTATCAGCTGGGGGAGCTACTGTATCGCGAGTCGCAAGTGGTTCAGGTGCACCTCCAGCTGGTCAGCCAACGGAGACTGACAAAGCGACAACGTAAGGCAGTTTCCACAACACAAGGCAGGATCTTTACAGCATGGGGCCAGTACCAAGATGGGAGGAAGGATCTGTCCAGCCTTCTAAGAACATGTGCGGCGCTCTTTGGGACAGCACCTGCGTAAAACACGTGCCTGGAAGAGAAAGAAGGAGAACAAAATATTTGTGTGAAATTTATATAACAGAAAACCTGAACACTGCATAATTAGAACATAGTTGAATATACCTCCTTTTAAATGTGATTAAATTTGGAATTGAATTAAATATGACAGAGCAGTCCTTTGTATGTCTTACAAATGGTTATTTAAATTAATGGCACATGAAAATGAGAAGATTGTCTGGAATTATGTATTTCAGCATCAAGGAGTATTTGAAAGACTTCTGCGAATTAAACCTTCATGACGTAAAAATATGGCGATATTAATCTTGTTCCATTCAATTACAAATAAAAAAGGGTTGAATTATTGAGTTTGTGTGCTTAATTTACTGTGATCCAAAAAACAAATAAACATATAACATTCTTCGGTAACTTATATTTAGAATCTGGTCGTTCAATGACAACATGTTAGGAAATGGAAAAGGGTCAAACTCATTAATAATACTGATAACCTTTGACAGTTTGTTGGCATGACCTCAATGTGCACATGCCGTGACAATTAATATCATTTATATTTTGTAGCAAGGAATTTCATATTTCATGGATTTTTAAATTCCATATCGTATTGATGATTATCATGTATAATATCGAACATTTAGTTACAATGTTACATTATTTCATCATTACAAATACATGTGTATGCCAATCTTTTATAAATATTAGACAAAACAAAGGTTGAGTTGTCTGCACATAGACTGTATTCAGCACATTGGATGCCTAGGTAGTGTCGTTTGTTAATGAAAGAGTAATGATACTAGCCCAGGAAAGCATACCCGAGTCACTTCACATCATAATAAGTTAGAGTTAGATTCTAGATTTAGAAAAAGATATTGTTCTGGGTTTTTAAGTGTGATTTGTGAACAATCCAGTAATACACCTTGGATTACACCATTGTGTATTTCATCGGCCAGCATTATGTGGACTTAAGTATCAAATGTTTTACTCAAACTTTGAAATAATCCAGAAATATGTGTTTGTTATCTAAAGCACCTGATATAGTGTAGTTTAAGATGAAAATCAAGTAATGTTCAAGGAGAGGAATGTCCAGGTTAAGTCCTCTAACAATGTGTTGGTTATGGGTATTAGGTTTTAGATTAAAAACACTGCTGTGTATAACACTGTAGACGCCCCATTTTAAGAATTTGTCAAACTTTGCTCTCTGGTTATCTGACAGTGTTGGAATGGACAAATAAAGACTCTAGAACACAAAGTTTAGAAAGTTAAGCTGTTACCAGTTAAAAAAAAAAATGTGATGATGAAAACCGGCACATGATTTAATTCCCGGTTGAGAAAAAGAAAAGGAAAGGAATGGTTGCTCAATGATTTCCATTTTTTAAATGCAGTTAATGATAGTTTTGAACAGCAATTTTTTTCAGGGTTTCATTTTCAGACCTTTGTAGAGACACTGGTAGCATGAAGAAGCATGAAGCTCAGATTGTTTAAACTGGAAACACTGTTATATGATGCCTTTAAGTAATTGAGTAACTATGAAAAACGACCAAGAATGAGATTGACCATATTTGCTGAAAGTTACTGAGGGTGTCAGATCACTCAGATGGTCATTTTTCAGTGCTAGGATAACTTTTGTGAATGATAATTCTTCAGGAAAAACACCTATGTTCAAAGAAAAACTGAACATGTAGCACATAGGATGACACATAGAATACATGTTTGAATCCAGAAATATTTAACACATCATTACTGTATGATTTTTGTTTAAAGAAACTATATCTATAATTTCTTTGATAAATTGGGAGGAAAACATCAGTCACATTGTTTAATTTTAGGTATTGCACATGTTTTCTGTTATTAACAACAGATTAGTAATACAAGCATTATGGTGATATATTGTTGACCTGTACATGCTGATAATCAATATGTGGATTTACTGAGAGAAGAAGCATTGCTTGTGGCTTGTGGCAATATTAAACTTGTTTTCCATGCTTCCTCACGTCATATTTCACACCATTACAGCGTAAATCTGGTTTGAAAGTATTCATATTTAATAAGATTAATTTCATTACCGAACACGTAATCTCATATTTTGTAGACATTTTCCTGAATCAGTTTGGTTTTGTAAATACTTAATTGTCATGATATTATATATATATATATACAGTAATTCAGTACATTAGTAATACTTGTAGTTGTGATACATTATTGACTTATAACAATCAATATGTGGATTTACTAGAGAAGTATTGCTTGTGGCAATATTATCCATTTGCCATGTTTTTTCATGTCATATTTCACACCAATATAGTACTACAGAGAAAGTCTGATTTGAAAGTATTGATATTTAATAAGGTTAATTTCATTACCTTACAGTACTGTACATGTATTTTTATATACTTTGTAAAGACTTTTCCTGCAATCAGTCTGGTTTTGTAAATATTTGTAATTATACTTTTATATTATGTCTATAAATATAGTACTTCATATCTATTTCATAAAATCAACTTGTATACTGTGTTATTTTGTGGGAATGTCACCTCCATGAATATGAACGTTGGGAAGGATGAGTGAATTGTTTGTGTGTGTGTGTGTGTGTGTGTGTGTGTGTGTGCACTTTGATATGTTAAAGACACTACATGTATGGTACAGTGTACATTACATAACATTGTGGAAGCCTTATTAGAATTAAAAATAAAAGTGGAACTTTGCTATCAGACAGTGTTTCAATACAGTGCACTCCCATTGTACAGAACACGATGAAAACAAAATTCCTGTTACAACGAAGTGGAAAATCAGGTCCCACAAATATTTTATATCTGTATATACTTTCAATGTTTAATGAAATAAAACATTTTGATACAAAGAAAGAAACATACCAGTCACACGGACTTTTTATATGGAAGTCACCTGTAGACAATTGAGTGAATTAACCACTTTAGAACACAAAACTTCAGACGGTTATTTTATCACTTAAAAAATATATATAAAAATCAGCGCATGAATTCCCAGCAGATGAAAATTCTGCAATACAGCAATCAATGGAGGAAAACTGGAATGGTCGTTCAAGGATTTCACTTTTTAAGGCACAAACTCATGTTTAAATGCATTTTCAGAGCTACATTTTTGGACCATTTCCAGACACTTATTGAATTTTTTTTTAAATTACGAAGAATAAACATACGATGCATTTAAGTGACACATTATAGCAATTAAAGTGATACGCTAAAATTGTGGAGCTTCAATTTAAGAAATTGTCAAACTTTGATATCTGAGCTACATAGTAGTGTTCAAATGGACAAATAAACACCCTAGAATACAAAAGTTTGGAAAGTTACACTGCCAATGGCAAGTTATACATGAATAAACAATAAAACTCGGGGCGAGTTTTATTAACCTAGGTATACACACAGTAAGTCTATGGGAGGAAATGGCCAGGTGAATTCGGTCAACTTACGATTTTCACTTTTTTAAAGCACTAAATAATCATTTTGAAATACAATTTTTTCAGGGCTTCATTCTTGGACCTCATCAAAGACACTGGTAGCATGGGGAATAATGTGGCTCAGATTTTTTTAACTGTGGTAAATGTTAGCCACTACCTTTAAAGATTGTGTTATTGATTTGCACGTCAAAAAACATCTATATGAATCAAATCAGCTGAAATCATATCCAATGTGAAGATTGATATAAATAAACACCTCTCATAGAGACTTGGGGTAAAATATTGAGTTTTGGTTAAAATCTGGACGGTTAAACTTCATCCTTTTTCCATTTGCTCAGGAGCAAATTTTAAAAAATCCGCGACGTCAAACGTACACGTGCCGTTCCAAAATGGTCCGATCAGCCGTTAGCCAAAGGTCGCGCAGGGGATAGCCGATTGACCAATCAGAGCGCTCCGCTCGTCTTGCTACGGTGCACAGTAACCGCGATTCGCATTTTGAGCAAAATTGAAACTCACAGAAAGAACAACATTCTGGTAACAATTTTTTGTCGTTATTAGTTTTTCTCATAAAACAACAAATTCATGACGTATGGATCTCAGACTTTCAACACACCATTTGTAAGTACCAAACTACCGTTTGGTATTGATAATGAAGGGAAGTAATGGACTTGCACATCCCTGACACAATCTTTAAGCCTCAATCTTCCTTTCATCTTTCACGACAAACACAAGAGTTCTGCATTCACGACTCCCCTAGTCCCGTTCCCTTTCCAGCCTTTCACCCAGACATAGGCTACTTTCTTGATGCAATGCCAAACTAAACTAAGAAATGAGAGAATCTAATTACACAATCACATCATGGCTCTGCCAGGCACATCCACTAAACCACAGTTTAGTTTTGGGGCCACTATTGTGTACTTATCATTAAAAATGCATCCAATGTGAGATATTACACATTTGAATTAATTATGGTCCACATTTATTGTGTAACAGTTACATATTGAGTGTATTTAAAGGTCCAAAATGGCACAATAAACTGGTATTTACCACATAGATGTAATTTTCAACACTAGAGGGCGCCAGAAAAGTAATTGATAAATAATCCAGAATTACCTAAATATTTTTTTGGGGGGTCATTATGATTACATGAAAGTATTATTCTCACTTCAGTTTTGTTCTGCAATCACTATTTACATTTGTTTGTGATTTTTTGAAATATGTAAATATGATTGGCCTTAAATTGATATAGAAAGAACTAAATCATTTAAAATTTGTGATTCTTTATCTGATATACTTCAAACTTGATGGACATTGGTCACATCATGGCTCTACCAGGCACATCCCCCCGCCCCCCCCCCCCCACGCTCTCATGACGATGATGATGATGAATATAATGATGAATGTGATGATGATGGTGATGATGATGATGACATCATGAAAGCATCCGGAATGAACTGAGAATTGTTTTAGAATTGCAATCAAGTTGCTGGAAATATGGAAGAAAATGTGCGTACATTGCATGGAAATAAGTAGTGTCTCGGTCATTGTCACGGTCTCGGCTGATTCTGAAAACAAGTGTTTCTGTCTCACAGTGTAGGGTTTGAAACAGTTTCAGCTCAGACGAGACCAAAGCGACACAATTAGTGTTTGAGATGAGACAGAGACACTTGTTTTCAGGATAAGCCGAGACGAGACCGAGACAGTAATTAAGACTTTAGTTATTTCCACACAATGCAGGCGCGGCGCAGCCCTGCAATTATCGGGCATGGTTCTATTGTTGATGAATGCACTTCATTTCCATAAATCAACAAGTTTGTATGGACCGATGCGAAAAAAGGGTAAACAAAAATCATTCTGCAATGTCATTGCATTGTGTGCAGATGTCAGTGCACTAACCCCCCCCCCCCCCCACCAGGTCCTGGGAGAGGAGGAGGGGGGCCGAAAAGAGCCCCCGAAAATTACCATAGGGTCAATACAAAAGAATATCTGGAAAGCACTGAAACGGTGAAAAGTAGCCCCCGAAAAGAAAATTGTATTTTTTTTGTCCACAAAATGTCGAATAAAGGTCGAATTTCAGATGTACGGCGGCTTCTACATTTTTGGAAAAAGGGTTACTTTTTTAAGTTTGTCTTCTACGTTTTGGGGAAAAAAAGGGATTGTATTTTCAGCCCAATATTCGTCACCATCTTTGATGTTTTGTGGATGTCTTCTCATATTGTTCTTCTTCGGCATTCACTTTTGTAACTGGTTTTTAGGCTTGAATTTTTTTTGGCAATTTATTTTAGGGCTGTAGACTCTATATCTACTGTTCTATGCTATTTGTTTCATACAACAGAGGATTTTTTTTCTCTGTTCTAAACCACTTTCCATTTGAAGCGCGTTTTTCACTGTACCACACTTTGCCACTTTTGCCAGGTCTCATTTGTACACCATTTTCCTAATTTAGGGTCACGTTTAATTTTTTTGTTGACATTTTCGCCATTAAGGAGTGAAATTTGATGCCGAGAATTACACCGTTTAGGGTCCAATTTTGAGGTGCTTGGATAAGCATGGGTACCACTCCAGATGTTCAAGAGTGACCCCACCCTGCAGGATAAAAAAGGGATATGTGACAGTCCTAAAAAGAGAAAGTAATGTAAACATGGTAAAAGAAGAGAAGAGAGAACACATGACACAGTTTTCAAACAAGTCTGGACAGATGAGCAAGCAACAACAAATTCTAACGTTACTTACCCAGGGCCCGGCCAGGCCAGCTAGCACCGGCTGGCTGAGCGTGAAGCCCAAGGCTCAGGTCGCCGGCCGCGCCCGGGCACCAGACCGGCACGCGTCTGCGATGAGCTGGCGCGGCGGCACTGCACTGTTGAGCGAGGAGTGTCATGTCGACCGTCGGTGTTTTTTCCGTGTGCAAAAAAATTTGTCGTTTCCTAATACGGATTCATAAGAAAATTGATACACAGAAGTGAAACTTGACTCCCATAAGAAAATAAATTTATGTTCAAAAAGTTTCTTTCAAGCATAATATGAAAGACATCCTTTCTTTTTCGAAACATCAGACAGTCCCAATCTCCGTCACATCGCAGCGAGCCTAGCCAGCCGGCACGGCATGGCAAGCGCAACCGGTGCACTGCACGGCGCGCGCGCGCCACATGCATACGGGCCCTGCGATGCAGATCTAACGTTACAACACGTAAACAACAAATTGTTTCGTAAAATACGTTATCAAACAAGCATTACACGATTACATGTCTTTATATTAATCTTCAAACACACAGGCATTCATTTCACTTATAAACTAATGAAATTAGGCCAATAAATTCTATAAATGTTAACAAATGCTGGTGAGAAAATTTCTCACCGATCACCGCCGAACAGCCATGCAGTAACGGAAAACGTAACGTAAATAGGTCATAAAATTAAGGCAAAATACGAGCAAGCTTTGATGAAGATGGCCCAAAATCTTTATTTTACTGAAGAAAAATGTGTTAAAATGACAAATATACCTACATTTTGCAAAGAAATTACTTACAACTTAATGAATTTCGTACAAGTTCTCCGGTGTCGAACTATCCCCGTGTGGGCCCTCGCTACGGACACTTCGACACCGCAGTTGCGGTGTCGAAGTGTCCCCGTAGTGGGGTCGAAAAGTCCGGTGTCGAAATGTCCGGGTGTCGAAACGTCTGGCACCCGACAGGAAATACTACCCGATCCAAGGAAATGTTACCCGTACCTCGCGACGCGTGCGCGTGCGTGAGACCGCGAACACGTATACTTGTACGCCGCGCACGCTGCGCTTGTACGTAGCCGATAGGCGCGATGGGAGGTCAGGACAACATCGACGCATGGATAATTCGACCCTGGATAACCGTCCCTCTACGCCTGGATAAACTCGCCGGTGCCGGGTGATCATGGGGTCAATTTGAAAAATCGGATAACGATTGCGTCCCATACATTATTGTTTATGATTTTAGTGCTTTTAGAAAAAGATGAATTTAATAGCAAGCTGAAAAACTTTGTCTCTGCGAATCTACTACTTTGTTCTGTTTTTTTACAATAAAATATGATATTTTCGTGTTTTAAAAAGTGTTATTATCCAAGCATTTTTCCGAGCCAAACCTTGCGACGACAATCGAGCCAGGGCGAAGTTCAGACGAAAGTCGAGCGTAATCACGGTACGTAACAGTTGAATTTGTGTTTGAAATCTGACACTACAAGTCGTGTTCATAAAATTTGTGAGAGATAAATCTGTTCTTCGAAAGAAAAGCCAGTTCTTCCAATAATTTGAATTATAAGTTAATGTAAAATTTGTTTTGGGTATGAAAACATAACAAATTCTCACGGTTTTAATATAATTTTTTTCCCTTCTGTTTTTCGCCGAATCGCCGAAGCTGAACCTTCCCTCACCGCCCGTCGGGGAAGCGGCGCCCATTGCAGCGGAAGCTCGAGAGGGCTGCAAGCCTCGTAGCCAGGTAGGGACAATGATTTGGCTTTGGAAATTTCAAGTCCAGTATTTCACATTATAATGTTGTTATGACTGACATTGGTTAACATGTAATGAGGGCTCCTCTTGCTGATTTTGTGACGTGAACAAACTACTTTGATGAACTTCGTTTTGGGCATGAAAAACGAATAAAACTGTCGGGTATTATTTCGCTCGTATCGCCGGTCCGAACTCCTTTCCTCGGCCGAAGGCAGCGGGCCAGCGCGGGCGGCGTAGAAGGTCGAGCGAACCAGAACAGTAACGAGTCAGTTTCGGACGTTAAATTGTGTGTGAGAAATTTCACTATAAGTCATATCCAATATCCCCTGTGGGGTGAATACAACACACGTAGAAAAATCTAGCTTTTGTACAGTGTGATTTATAGATGTCTTGTGAATTTAGTTTTGAGCATAGAAAGCACAAACACAATTCTGGACGATATTTTTCGCGTGAGCGAGGATTCACAGCTGGCCGAGTCTGGCTGGGAGCCTGAATTCCCTCGACAGGCGGGGCACTTGGTTGCTCTCCAGGCCCGCGGCCGCCGGCTCGCGGAGTTAACTGATGCTTAGCCGGTACAGGCCACTGCTGCTGTTTTTAGGGCCAAGAGTTGAAATTTACCTGAAATTGTGTATCCCAAGTTGAAAAACTCTCTCCAGCATATTTTCAAGCGATAGTTATGAGACAATGTAGCCATAAACAATTTTAATTTTTGACACGGAGATATCCATTTTTTTTTGTCTAGGACAAGTGTTTTTGTCATCAGTAAACAAAACAGTAACTTTTCATCACGTTGGCCAATAAACAGAGATTGGGTATGCACCAAGATAAAGCTGAATTTTCTTCATTTGCAAGTTATTGTAACTTCACAAATAATATCTCCAGCACTTCACTGGAAGCATCGCACGTACAGGCGCAGCTGCGGATTATATTTGATGGATTTAAATCGCATTGGCTTCAATACAAAGGACTTAACCTCAGTTCACATAACGACAGCAAGCATATTATTCACCATATTTTTCATAGTTGGCATTATCACTGACTAAGTCCAAGTGGACAAAGAAATATTTTATGAAAAATCCCAACCCAATTGATGAATGGTGGGTTGATTTGATAGAATTTGAATCAATTAAAATTTGACATTACCTTCATTACATGTTATGATGAAAAAATAAAAGAAAAAAAAATCTTATCTTGAATTTTCATTTTGTATTTTTACCCTAATTTTGTCCAAATTTCAACTGTATCATATTCTTTGCGCTTCTTACTTTTAGGATCAATTTGATAAATAAAATATGCCATGTTAATATAAGCCCTAACTATGGTCAGACAACAGCTTGATCAACTACTGCAGGCGAATGCCAACTATGTGCAAAAAAGAAATTGGTGAATGATGCTGTCGTACGGTGGAAAAATGTAAGTAAGTTTTGAATAAAGTTTGAAGCTATGCTGGTGCCATGACGGCATAAGTAAAAAAAAGAAAGAACGGTGTAGTAGGAGCCATACTGTAATGCCAGCGTTGAGAAATTTGGATACATCTGGCAATTCCAGCCATAGCGGCATTTAAATCTAATACGGTATGAACAGGGTCAGTGTCTGCAATGGGTAAAGGGAAGCGGAGCCGCTCGTATCCATGTACGTTTATTTAACCTTACGCTTGCCCCTATTGCACAGGCAGTGTGTAAGCACTAAATTCTATGCTACGTAGTAGTATGAGTACCCCTCAGTGTTGCGTAACAACAATCAGTGGAGCCTGCAACAGAATTGCGATTGAGGGTCATTTGGGCTTAGTTCGGCCCCTTTCTTCGGTGAATAGCGTGCTGCATAAGAGAATGCACACAATCTGCGGCGGCTCGTTTTCTGAAGTATACGGCATTCGCCGAAATATTACCCGAAGTCGGTGCCAGGTTCCAACCGACTGTTACGACTTTACGGTCCCTTTAAGATAGGCCTACAACAGTAAAAGATTGCTGACGATAAAGTTAGTAGGGATACGGCTC
>JZLH01S0132360.1:2102-22687 GCA_001188425.1 Eucidaris tribuloides
GAACTTTAGTGCGAGCCGTATCCTTGGAGAAAACAAAAGCGATTTGATGGGTGACCTCGCCAGTGACCCCACTGTCAGCGCCAACTTTTTGTCATTTTTCTGCCCGATAAACTCGGCATCAACGACTACAAATTGAGTCGGTGTATGGCTTGCATCTACATGTGGTATCCTTTACATTAATGGCATCTACAGTCATTGCATCATTGATAGTCTTGAATGCCCAGGAACTGGAATGATTCATTCTCGTTCTGGGTGATTTGGTTTCCATTTGTGACATGGGATGTCCATTCTTTTATCTTACTGTTTCCATGTACCATACCATATTCTGTCTGTGTTAGAGACTGGATGCTCAAGACTAGAGGTTGTTAATTATTTTTCATTGTTTTCCATGTACTCTTAGATACTACAACAGACAGGTAAACTCTGAGTAGAGCCAAGATTGGAGTTACATGTATCTGTCTGTTGTACTATTTAACGATGTACGATATGGAAATAACACTTCTGGATTTCCATTTACTTTCTCCGTGTTAAAGACTGGCAATTCGAGACTAGATCCTGGTAATTATTTTTCATCTGTAATTGAAATCTACTTTCGATGTAGATTGCATTCTTGCCATTATTTCCCAGTGCTCCCGTTTTATCAGATTTTAATTCCAGGTACTATGACTTTTCTAATCTTTGTTCATTTTGAAAGCATGGCATATCACTCTACAAGGTAGTTGCAGTATCATCTCCGTGTATGCTCTGCACATGTGTGTAACATTAGGCTTCTAGCAAGACACTCTAAAAAGATCACTTTTAGCCTAAAAACCACAATACTTGACATGACAGCCATTTTATCTGCCAACACATTTCATCTGTAAATGTAATGATAGCTAGGGGCGACGCCAGGGATAAAGTGGGGGGGGGGGGTGGACAGAAACGAGGGCCGATTCTGCGACAAGCATATAAAAAAAGGTCATCAGGTTTAGAAAAACACTGTTCTATGGTGCAAGTGGATGTGAAGAACAAAAAAAAAGGGTCATTAGGTCCTGAAAAGCAGTGATCTGTGGCAGCACTCATGTATATTAGTGGTATGGGGACGTGCTGCTTTGCCGATCCCCTTTTTCAGACCTGAATTTCAGCTCTCTAGAAACCCAAATTTCCATAAAGTGCTGCTCATAGGAGCTCAGTGCAGCTCCGTAGACCCCTAAAACTGAAACCTCCAACTACGATTAACCATTCGCTCACTCGATAGCATGCTTCTTCATTGACATTGTTCAAGCTTGTGCTCTGCAGCCCTGGCCAGCTGTGCGATCGAACTGCACAACGACGCGATTCTGACGTGTATAGCTGGTTCTATAGACTGTATGTTGTGTGCTTTTTGTCCACTCCTTAGACTCCCTAGACTCCTAATTACAGGGTTCTTTAGCTCCGAAGACCCCATATTTTGTGCTTTTTGGCAGCTCCCTGGACCCCCAATTCCAGGGTTTTGTGAGGCACACCCCCTGTTAAAATATAGTTTGAATGCCCCCCCCCCCTGGATCTGTGGTGCAAATCGATGTGACAGGCAAAAAAAAACGGGGGGGGGGTAATCAGGTCGTGAAGATACAAATTCATGATGCAAATCGATGCAATGATGCCTTGATTCGTCTGTGGTGGAAAATCTTAGGGGTGGTGAAGTTGTCAAAAGACACTTAAAGTCTGAAACATTCATTTTCTTTATTTTCGAAATCATGGGGGGGGGGGGGCTGCCCCCTGTGTCACCGCCCCTGATGATAGCCGATATGGTACATTGTAATTGTGGGGTCATGAGGACGTAAGAGCAGCAGTGATACGGGAGCTTCGCTACCAGTTTGCCACCCCAGCAGGTCCCCCATAGTCGCTAGGTTCATTCATCTCTTTCACTTTCTTTGGGATGAGTATCCGATGACAGCAATGTCTGATCTGCAAGTGTGGGTGGAAATTGAAAATGATCTTGGTGGTGGGATGATAGCTAGTCTACTGACAAAATGTCTGTGTTTTCACTCGTAGTCTTACGTGTTGGTGGAAAAGTAAAAATATTTTGTGATATACCCAGTCAGTGTGTTGTAACAGAATTCAGAAATTTCATAATTAGATCTGCACATTCTCACAAAGAAAGTAAGCAGGGAAATGACACCTTGCCATTTGTGTGACATTAATGCCCAGTTGAGCCAGAGTCCTTTTAAATAGGTCTTTAATCGGGATCAGCAACAAGTCTTGTGCACAACACTGTACACCAGGGCTGCCAACTCTCACACATTGAGCATAAAACTTGTGCATTTTACTGTTTTAGCCCTTTCTAATGCAAATATTTGGTTTGATTTTTTGTGCATTTCTATTGATCTCACACATTTGGATCCCTCAGTTATATCATTGGCTTATGGGAGTCTCACACAAACTCATTCACTGAGATTGGCAAATCTGCCATACACAGTCCTCAGAAAGGCAGCACCCTTCTGTCAAATTATTTGTCTTAATATTTTGATTTCAAGACAAAGATTTATTCTTCTGTTTTATTGTAAATTTAAAATAAACTAAGTCTTAAGCGTAGTTTTGGTTTAATCCAGCACTTTGACAATAAATGTACACAATTCATCTTTAGTGTGTACATCTTTAAAAGACATCTATTCGAGGCACACTATGCCGATACCAAATTTGCATAGCTTGACTTGCATGTATGTATATACATCTACATTTCATTCATTCCATCTATCTTCTCACCCTCAATTCATTCTAGCTCTATTACCAACTGTCACGGTCTATTTCAATCTGGTCCTAACAACGCCTCCCATCCTGCACAAAACAGCCTCCGAAATCAACCACAAATCGGTCAGACAAAATTCGATTTAACCCATCCTGACAGATTTACATTGACCAATCACATCTCTCTGTGACCGTAGTCCAGTTTGCGGTGTCGTCGCTTTCACGGCAATATCTCCTAACGATTGAGTTCTAGATTTTCGTTCAGGTTTTTCTGTCTTTGGAAGGTCAGTGATGTCTTGAAAGGATAGTTGTTGTCTGACAGAAATGGCATATTTTGTTGCATTTAAGTAGCAGGAGCACTATAAAAGTATCATTATCGACTGGATAGAGGATTTTCCACGACTCCATTGCTGCCTACAGGCATGTCTATGTACTTGCATTTGAGAAATGTGTAGAGAAATCCAAGTAGGGTTGTACTTTTTCTGAAAAAGAACCAGAAATCAGAATGAACTTCAAGTGTAGACCTAAAAGTTGCAAAGAAATGAAATAAACAAAATGTTTTGATGTTCGGATAGAGTACTTCATTTGTCATTACTTTAGTACAAATGATTTCTTCCCATTTAAAATTTTTATTAGAAAGAACTTGATGACCTTTAATTGGCCAAATTAAGTAAAAAGAAAGGAAGCATTATTCTTGATATTAATATGAATGTGCAAATGCACGATAAGCATTTCAATGCATAATGGGGATCATAATGGCATAATATATGCCTTGTAATGTCTGTCATCTCTGTATCATTTTGCTGTAAAATAGAAATTCTTTATTGAAAGCAATTTGTCTTTTCCATCAAGTGCAGTGATTGTACATGTATGTCTTCTCACAAAGCAAATAACCAAATATATTTGTGATGAGTAGATACAGTTTATGTATCATCATCTCTCTGGTAGGGCTACTGTTTTACCAAGTTTAGATGAAAGGACCTCCCAAAATACACTAAAGATCAGAATGTACCCTAGCAAGTTGATCATTCTTCAAATACCATTCTTCTAGTTAGTTGTCATACTATACTCCTGGCATAATATCTGAAAACACAAAAGGCGACAGTTTTCCTTTTCTGATATTTTGACTTTTGTGTTTTCATACCCGTGATCAAATCTGTTTTCGTTGGTATTTCCCCGGGGAGAAGGGGGACAAAACAGATATGGGTGTGATCTGTGACTTCGGCTGACCCCCCTGACGCCACGAAAATTGAATCGATGATGACGGAATACGAAGGTGGGTTCTCTTTGCTCCAGGGGAAAAACAATTGAAAATATAAATAAATACAGCATTCTTCCCACTTTGTGTGCTGGGCACTTGATGAGTAGTTTGTAGCTTTGACCAATGGCTGTGCCCAAAAATTGGCTCTCTAGCACAATGTCATGAAGCATTAGGTTTGCGGTGTCTGGTATATTATGAAGAATACAAAAAATTAACAAATGGCAGTTTTCATACTTATAAGAGAACTTTGAAACTCTTCCGATATGCCGACCACTTTGATAAACGTGATTTATCTTCAGTTATCTTCATATTGTACTTTATTTTGTATATTCTGAGTATTTTATTCAGCACCTTTACAATGTGCTCACACCTTTAAAAAAAAGGACCAATTTTGAGCCAGGCTTTGGAAAATGGTTATTCCCCCTTCCCCTCTTAGGACACCCGTGAAGGTGTTCAAACACTATCACAAGAAGGACCCAATTCGTTTGATGTACTGTATCTGTGAATTTATTGGGGTCATAAATGTTTTCGAAGGACAGTACACTTTCTGCATTGCTATAAGCCAGACTCATTTAGAAAAATTTTTGTCAAAAGCTGTTCAAACTTTTAAGATGTAGTGATATTATAATACCAAAATTATCTGAGAAATTAGACAACATTTTTTTCTGCAATCATGGATGATCATGGTGTATGGCTCTGAACAGGTGAATTAACCCTGATAGATGAAACATGGACATGCTTGTAGAACAAGAAATAAATATTTATGAAAATGTCTTGACAAGGGCAAGAGATGGGCTGAAATGGCCTAGGTTAATGACAAATCTGTGCTTGCGGTGAGTTTGATTATTTCCAGGTCCAGTTTTGAGGTCAAACTGTGTCCCTCATGGTAAAACTTCCCTTGAGTAAGACTTCGCTTAGATGTGTGGATATACATGTACCATACAATGACCAATGTTGGCTACGAATTATCTTAGTGTAAAAAGTTCTCTAATATGTGGTTAACAGTATGTATGTACTTCTCCAAGCCAATTTCCTTCATTGAAAAATGAAAGTTGCATCCTTAGATCAAAAGCCCTTGTGGTAGAGTCCATACTCAGTTTCAATTGTTTGTTGCTACAACTGAATTTCTTAGCAGATTTCCTCCTATGAAAGTTGTGTCCTCAAGTAATTAAATTCTTTACTTGCTAGAACTAGAAGTTCAAAAATTATGTAATTTTTAAAACTTATAATGTGTGTCATTTCAGCCAACTTCTTGAGTCTATAAATAGTTAAAGAAAATCCAGACATTTTCACATTTTTTTACAGAATCAGATCCTGATGTTTTATGGAATTTCCTGCACAATGCCTGGCTTTCCGTCATTTTGCTATGAACATACCACCATTCAAAATTATGATTTAGTTTTCAAAATTAATTTTCAGAGATTTTTTTCATTAGGCAAATGTTTTGGTATATATATATGGGTATTTCCTTCAAGATCCCTTCCATCCATAAATTGTTGGAAAGTAATTTCTTGTTCCACTGATTCACACATGTATGCACACAAAATGGAACTATCACACAGTATTCACTATTCAGAAGGATTAGCAGCCATTGCTCACTTCCATACCATAAGTACTCGCTAATACCCCGTTTTATTTGCAAGCAAAATATTTGTAGAGAACACCTGGTCTCCCCTTTCGACAATATCCCTCTCCAAAGTGGTACATGAAAATCCTGCATTGGTAAGCTTAAACTTTCATTGACACTTGAGAGAAACAATGATCCAGTACTGTGGGGAGGAATCTCTTTGTTCTGACATGAAACAATTCAAAAGACAGTGAATTGTAAAACAAGGAGTTTGGTGTGAGCTCCATGGTGTGAGCATGTCGGTGTGACATCCGTTTCTATGTCTGTCATGATACTCATGTCAAGTGTTTGTGTTTCTTGAAATAACTTGCTCAAACTCTCTCTCGTCGATCAGTGTCCAGGTATCGGTGAAGATTGTGGTAAGAGAGGATGAGGTATGTGAAACACAGAAATGCAGGTGGGACCGAGGAAAGTTCTATTTTGTCCGCACACCTGTAGGATTAGACTAAGGTTTAGACTGTTCTGTAACTTTTGTTTTATTTTACCCTAATCCCAAAGCAATATATAGAAGTATAAGGTGAGAGTCTGGATCTTAAGAGTTACTATGGTCCTCCTGATTTGGGATTAAGGTTTGGCATTCGAAAAAGAAAAGTGTATGAAATTAGACTGCTATAGGATTAATGCTCTATAACCTTCAGTGAGACCAATGAAGCCCTGGTTTGCCTTGGTCGCTTTAATTCTGTAAAGTCTGGAAAGAAGGTTTTATTTGTGAAGGATGATTAGCAACAGCTCATTTAAATAAATTTTTTCCCATTCAAATTGAAAGTTGATGCAAACAAGCCTTAGTAAACACATTTTGATGGAATTTTGGTGAGCGTGACAAATTACATAATTGCTTCAGAGGTAAATTTCACGTAAAATGAATAATTCCATAAATTTAGTAATCATATTGCACTGGACGTATATCCCATCCCATATACTGTAACCACTCAAACAATTTGCAGAATGAAGCCAATAAAAGAAGCATATGAATTGTTTTAATGAATTCTTATTTTTTATTACAATTTTGTTTCATATCAATAATTTATTACTTTTGCAATACAGACTCGATATCGTCAACTGCCTCTATGCAGACAAGCTTCAGTCTTGCAACATTACTATTCACAGCGACGTAGTCATTAGGACTAGCCACACTGCTGCCACTTTGCACCAAAATCAATCAAATTATAAAACATATCCCTGTAGTCCCACCCCCATTGTTCTCCTGTGTGTAATTAGCCCCACCAAGGCCATCCCTCTATTACGCTATCAATTAAACATAATAATGGGTCATCTGAATGCAAACATGGTGTATCTGCAGGAGAGGAAATGGAACATAAAGAAATAGAGCAATCATATACTTCATATTGATGGGCGTTTTGGGACTGTGTGTATTATCCTTTTAATTCATATTTTTGGTTTCTGAGCGCTGTTTATATAAGGAGGTTTCCTGTATATGTAGTCCCACCCATAACAATAGAGCAGGGTGATAAAACGTGAAATGGCCACCTTCTGATATGTGTGCAGAATCCTGCGGAGAATCAAATTTCTCTTGATACTTCACCAAGGGAACTACATTTTACATAAGTGTATTTTTTTCATCTGTGGGACTTGTTCTTGGAGACTAGATTCTGCCGTGAGCTGCTGTCCGTCATAAAATAATTTGTGATGATCTGATCAGTTATTTGGTTACAGTAGGGCTGTGTAACGTAGGCGGTGGAATAACACAGGCTGCACTGATGTATCACGTGGACCTTTTGTGAAGTTGATGTTTTTGTTGAAAAATGTTGCCATGCTGAAGGATATATGGATAATTTAATGGATATATCCAAGTCATGCTCATGGATACTTGTTTAGGATACAATGAATGTGGCACCAAATCATGCTGTTCATCACAGCGAATTCATTTTGTGTGCTGTTTTGCTTGATTTTATCGTGAAAGTGTGACTTGTGTTACTTGTTTTCCTGCTGACCTGGACTTGGCTAACTTTTTGGAGGCAGTTTGTGGTATTGTCCAATGTTGATGTTGTGGTGATTTTATTGCCATGGGAACATCAGTGCATTGAATACCAAATTACAGTATTTATTTTTATAGGCTGGACATTGTGTTGTGTATTATATTCTAAAGTATATAGTCATCTGTCTATCGCTCTATCCATCCATCCATCCATCCATCTGTCTATCTTTCAATTTATCTTATCTTTAGGCCTATTATCTACATGTATCTGTCTATCCATCTATCTGTCAAGCAACATCATGTATTTATCTTCTATCTATCCATCCATTTCCCGGTTTTTCCTTCTATCTGTCCGTCTTATCTATCCATCTGTCTATCTGTCTATCTGTTATCTATCTGTCTATCCATCCATCTTTCATTGGCTAGGGAAGTACCTCAAGCTGTGCTCTTTGAGTCTGATCCCCTTCACGGACCAATTTCTTATTGATTGACATACTGTCACTCTTTGTCGGAACGTCAGACTGATATCTGTCAATTGAGAGATGAAGAATTCATCAACACTTCAGTTTCTATGACCAATAATGTTAATCTGGTTCGTGGACTGGCATACTTCAAGTTGTTTGCTTGTGAAATAATCATTAAGGCTCTTGTAATCGTTCACATCTCACTATCTGGTGTCTTAAACTCTCAACCTCGTATTCAGAGCTTTAAGCAACAGAAATTAGACATGTACACAAGCGTCGCCAATAAAACTGTTTTGTATTTTCTATTACCACTCATCATATATTTGAATTCAAAATAAATGTTGATATAGGCATCCACACGAAATAGTAAGGAAACTTATAATAAGTTTCTGTCAAGTTATAATTGACAGAAAAAACATTAATTCGTGGAAGCAAGACATTGAATTACAAATTTCCTTGTATTTTGTGATGGGCAACTAGTTTCGTACTATTTCATTGTTTATTTCACTTTCTTATTTCAAGTTCCAGCAATGGAACTATTTTGGTGATCACTTCCAATTCAACTCAAGAATGATTGAAAGGTTTGGACACATTCTCTGCACCCAACATGCATTCTGTAATTTGCAGACTATTGAATCTCTTGCTGTGTCCTTTATAGCAGCACACAGCTTATCGCAGCGTGCTACCTCTGATAGGGTTTACGTCAAGTCTTGCCATGATATGATTACTTGCAAATTATTCCAAGGTGATATCTTGTTGATGATCGCGATGGAGACCTCATACCTAAACAGGTGACAAGTAATAAGGGAAGACCAAGGAAGGACATTAAAAAATGATGGGCCTTAAAGGCAGTGAAATGTTTTGGTATATGTGGTGAAAAATGAATATTTTTCTCCTTTGTGTGTCTTAAAGTCAATACCCTGGAAATTGCACACTCTGATATACTTCCATTGTTTGAAATAGAATTAAGAACTAAAAAGTTGGAAGGAGGGATGATACTGCCATAGGTCATACTTTTATGTAGTGATGTCTTCTCACTGATTATTTAAAATTTATAATGCACAGCTTGTACATCATTCTAAACATTTTTCAGTGGGTTTAATGTTTCTGATGTCTAATGTGACAATACCATACTTTATGAAAGATTTTTGAAAACTGCTCACTGGCTTTAAGTTAAGTCAAAGTTCGGTGACATTTGTAAAATATCCTTGCAACTATACAAGATTCTATTAATGGAGTCTCATCCCTCCTTCCTAACTTTGTTCAGTTTCACTCTCAAATTGGCAAATTAAATTTTGGCATGGAGACGGAAAGTGTCATTTCAGGAGAAAAAAACAAACAAACTCATGAACAATTTTGCCTCACAGTTTTAATGATATTACTTTGCATCAAGTCTGTCTGATCAAATAATATCAGTTGGCATATTGTTGGGAATAGTCACGTGCAATTAGATTTATTCTCCCCCCCCCCCTCCCAAACACCTTTTGTAAAATTTGATAAGATGAGTAGAAATAGTGTATTGTACTATTATGTTTCAATTTTGCTTCTTGTGTGTTGTTTTGTAAAAATGGTGAATTGCACTTTTATGTTTCAATTTTACTCCTTTCCTTTTGATATTTACTTCTGGACCCTGGGCACTGGTTCCTAATTCAGTTTCTCTGCAGTGGATTCATACCGTTGTCTCCCTGGTGCGATGATTCTTTCATTTTCTCTCCACGGCGTGTTGTATTTCTCAAATAATTTTGCGCCAAACGAGCAATCAAATCCCACACCATACATAGAATAAGGGTCTTCAGAATCTATCAAATAAAATTCCAAATAAAAGTGCATTTTATGACTCGGTAGAGAGGTGAACGTACTCGGGGAACTGGCAAAAAGATTATTGCCCTGGCAAGAGATACAGCCCTCGAAAGAGAGTGTCTTCGTTCCCGTAATTACCATCGAGTCTCTAACACAAGACTTCTCCCTCACAAAGGACATCATGGTATTATTCAGAGTAATCAACGGTGATAAAGGGGGCTAGTTTGAGACGCTCGATTATTTTGTCTGTCGATGTCTACAATGATGTCTTCCCAAGACCCTTCGGGGAGTTTTCGTCTCCACGATTCAGCGGTCTTCTTTTGTCCTCCTCTCCTTTCTTGAACTTCGTAGGCACTTCTAGTCAGGGGGTTCTCGTCACAAGGCACTGACAGTCGTAACAATCAGAGGAAAATTAACGGGAGGGCTTGCATTGTCTCCCTTTCAACGTGATTCAGTGGGACGGGTCTTCCTTTATTTAATGCTTGATTAAGTTTGGGCTGGTGTTGAGCGATTCTCCAGGAGCAACCCTACAACGCAGTTGGTGGGATGCTGGCTGATTTTTTTTTCTGTTTTTATTTTCTTTTTGTTGGAGGGATCATCATTAGGAGTGGTGCGGCTATTTATATTCAGTGCCATTGAGATGGAATCACCACCCCTCGCTCTGTTTACATTATGCTTGCTGTTGTAAAGGGGGGTTTATTCTTATGTCGGGAGTAGTTGAAGTTGGAGGTAGCTCCGCTGTTTTAGCCAAAGCCTGAAGGATATTTAACTTTCAAACAAGGTCGTACCAATCGTCTTGTGAGTTCTTAATTCTTCATACTGGTTGTGTGCATCCTTGCATCTTGGCGTTGGGGTTCATGTTTTGTCTTGAAAACTCAGATGCTCAACATTGCCTAAAAATTCAGTGGAAAGTACTTTCAAAGAACTAGTGATTTTTATCTGCGATTTCATGGAGATTGTCGACTCATATTTTGCTCAATAAAACGTTGTTTTTGCATTTTAGTTGCAACAGAGTTCAAGAGCTGATAATGGAATGCTTAAATATTGTGCGATAGTTCCTGCAGCTGTTGGTTTTTCCAGTGCAGAATTTTCTCGATTTATTCATTCGTTTATTTTTTGAGTGAATATTGATTGGCAAACATTTACAGAGCAAATCCAGTGATGAAAGCATGCTGGTTGTGATTGTTTTGTTCAATTAAAAGCAGGAATTGGATGCGCATCTACATAATTTTCCTTAAAACCATGCAGATCAGGTTCTGATGATGAAATGTGTGATATTGGAATCAAGAGTTAGTGATGACCATTTGGATGTGCCATTATGGAACATGCATAACTCACCATTTGCCATCATGGATGTACTGTGTGAAAGGACTTGAATTGAGATGGACAGGTTAAACCAGGCCATGATATCCACTCACAGGATGTGGTGAGCAATTCTTCTCATTAACCTACTGTTGTTCCTGTGAACACTAAACACCGGAGTTGTGGTCACCACTCGCCACTGGAGTTAGCTGTCAATCAAACTTCATCACACTGTGAGCAACAACTTTGCCAACCTTGCCAATTTGAGGAGTGACCCGGATTCCTGGAATGCCAGGTCTTATTGTCGCTATCGAGAATCCATTGAGTCATTACAGGATGACGGTAAACACTTGATATTTATTTTAAAAATGTGGAAGAAATTAAAACTAACTGAAAGTTGACTCAAGCGAGAGATAAGAACTGTTTGCATCCATGTATGGGGAACTCGGCCGTCAAATCGCCCCGTTGTCTCTGCCTCCCGCCGATTCTGTTTGTCCGTTCGACGAGGTGTCACCCTCAACGTGACAATCTTAAAGCTGCCCGCTCTGCCGTCCAGATGCACATGGTTGCGGAAGTGTATTCTCTCTACGCATATCGATGTGCAGGTATACATTTGTCAGTTTATGTAGTTTCACTGGTCAAAGAAAGCAGACTTCAGACAGACAGACAGACACACATACACACACCCGTACATGCCCTCATACAATACACACATACACATGCACACACACACACACAAGCACACAGAAGCAAACTTGTGCTTTTATTTAATATCAGGGTTGGCAATTTAAATCAGAGGTGATTTTAAAAAATCAGGATTTAAATCACAATTTAAATCATGATTTTTAAAAGAAAAAATCAGTGATTTTCATCAAATAATTGATTTATTGATTTAAATCACCCCTTTAAAAAAAAAATCATGATTTTTTTCCCAACCCTGTTCAGTATGAAGGAATAATGGAATACAGTTGGAAATGTACAGTAATAGAAGAATTAGTAGTAGTTGTACTAGAAGCATAAATAGTAGTAGTACATGTAGTAGTAGTAGCACTAGTAGTAGGTAGTAGTAGCAGTAGTAGTAGTAGTAGTAGTAGTAGTAGTAGTAGTAGTAGTAGTAGTAGTGCCAGTAGTAGAAGTAGTCATAGTCCTAGATTTTCAGTAAGTTTCTTTTTTTCTGTGATGTTAAGTGAAGAAGGTGACCTACCTCTTTCAGAAAAGCATGCATAATCTTTTTTGCCTGGCAAATTTGAACAACGAGCAAGAGGAAATTGAAATTTTGCTGACAAATGAGGAAAAAAGAAAATTTGTGTTCATAATCAATGAGGTGTTCTCCACACTGTCATCACGAAAAGTGACCAAGTTTCTAAGTCTTCTAAGGTAAGCACCCCTTATAATAAGGACTGAACATAATGTTGCAAATTCATAACTCTTGAATAGTTTAGCCAATTTTGTTCAAGCTTGCAGTTTTCTTTGTACTGTTTTGCATCCTCTAAATGCTCATACCTGTCCTACTTTCAGTCTTTAACAATTCCATTTCTGTAAGTATATTATGCATTTAATAACTCGGTGGCTGTATCACAGCTTGGTACTAAGTTGGTACATATATATCAGCGTTTGATTTTTGACACTGATGCTGCTAACAGTACTGCCCAGTGCCCACTACTTTTGCCACTAACAGACTGAAGTATTAGAACTGTGACATCATGACCATCGGGTTAGTCTTCGTACACGTAGGTGGGTGATTTCTATGGGTCTTAAAAGCTTTGATCAGTTTATAAATAGATTGGAATAACATGCTGTTTAAGCTTAATGGATCTCGCACCTCACATTTGATGAATAGAGAGTTTTGCTAATCGTATTCGTCTATTGATTGGCATGAATGTTGGCCACTCTGGGCTGTGAGAGGGAGAAAGATAATCTCTCTCTGTCGGAGACTGTACATCATATTCAGTGATGGGTGAAAATCATTTGAAATCAATCTGTACTAATGGACAGATGTCAAATGCATTCTTTTTGTTTTTCGATGTAGATGTACAGTATTTTGCTGTAGGGAGATAACACATCATGTCCCCCAAATGTTAAAAATAATATTAATTTATTTTAGTACTTACAAAAACAACATATCTCGAAGTAAGACTTCTTTAAAACCATCTTTTGATTGTTAGCATTCTGCAAAAATACTGTGCTGCAGAACAGAGTTGGCAAATGTATCACAACAGCGTAACACTCCTTTCATTTCAAAGTCTCTTCACAAATTATCATGCTGAAAGAGAACTATCACAGGAATGTATATGTGGGACAGTGCTAATTGAAAATATTGCGATGCCTGACCAATGACAGAATTTTTAGCTTTTATAAATGGTCAAACTTTGATATCAGACCTACATGAAAGTGTTTCAATGGATAAAGTAGTCACCCTGCAACACAAAACTTTGGGCAGTTTTGCTGTACAGAAATGGGTCACAAGATGTAAGTTAGAATAGAATCTTTTTCTTCTTAGCTGACAGTATGTTCCAGTTTGGGGTAGGGATATCATTCCGGGTGTGAAAGGGATTAACAGGGTGCTAAGTAGATAATTGGTATTATTCACCTGGTGATAAGATTTGAGAGGGGTTTCACAACAATTTGTATAGGATTAGTAAAGCAGTTATGGGATTAGGTTTAGTAAAGGGATCCAGCTAAATTCTGGCTGATACCCACCTCCTTGCTGATACTGTGGCCTGCAGTTTTTATTTCTGACGTTCATTCTTTTGTCTTTCTTTCTTTCTTTTTCTTTGTTCTTTCTTATGTCTGTTTCATTTATTTTTTTCTATCTTTCAATTTCTTTCTGTCTTTTGCTCAGTCTCTGTCCATCTTTCTTTCTTTCTTTCCATCCCTTTTCTGTCTCTCTGTCTTTCTTTACTCATCATTCTATCTTTCTCTCAAACTCCATGCCTTTCTGTGTTTCTCTTTTCCCTTTCTTTCTGTGGCTCACAATTTTGAGAACAAAGTGGGCTGAAAAGGGTTTGTCACTGTACAGAAGATCGCTATTCACACAGATTTTCAGCTTTCATGTAAGCTATATGCCCATAGGTATTTGATAGTTACTCAGTGATTTTCACACTTAAGTAGTATTCTTATTTTGCATTGATTGGGGCAAACTATAGGGTACATCTACAGTGTGTCTCAAAAATAATTGTGCAAGTCAAAAGCGCCCTCTTAGGTAATGAGAAAAACATTTTGTGACGTCATGCTTACATCACCATCAAGGGCATAGTCTTAGCTTTGAAATGCTGTTTGTTCTGTTCAGTTTGCTTGTTTTAATCCCGAGATATGTTCAGTTAACTACAAAAAGGTAAAATCACAAATGGCCACTTTTACTACAGTCAATATAGCATCGGTCCCCCTTCCCGTAAAAGTGACACAGTTGTAATTCCACCGTTTTGTTGTTTACGAGACATCTCCAGATCAAAACAAGCAAATTGAACAGAACAATCAGCATTTGAAAGCTAAGACTCTGCTGTTGATGTTGACGTAAACATGTGTCATAGCATTATTTTCTAACTGTCAAAGAGGGTGCTTTTCACCTAAACAATTTTTTGAGACGTGCTGCAGCATGTCTCAAAAACTTGTGCAAGTAAAAAGCGCCCTCTACTGCAATTGAAAAATACTCTGGTGACATTATGCTTACATCACCGTTAAAGACAAAGTCTTAGCTTTCAAATGCCATTTGATTTGTTCAATTTGCTTGTTTTAATCTCGAGATATGTTGTCAACAACAAAAGAGTGGAATCACAATTTTGTCACTTTTACTCAGGATTGTAGTAAAAGTGGCACAATCGTGATTTCACCCTTTCTTATTCAAATTTAACATATCTCAAGTTTAAGACAAGCAAATTAAACAAAACTAACGGTATTTGAAAGCTAAGACTATGCACTTCACGTTGACGTAAGCATCATGTCACAAGAGTATTTTTTAATTGCCAAAGAGGGCGGTTTTCACTTGCACAATTTTTTTTGAGACACATTGTACATGTATAATGATCTGGGTGGTCTTGCAGCATTTTCAGTTGTAATGTAAGGTGTGAATGATGCTCTCAAAATGGACAATATATTATAGAATCTGATTAGATTTTATTCACAATCTTAAAACATCAAAAAAGGAGTAACACTTGTGTGTGCACCATAATTTCTGTGCTTAAATTTTAAAGAAAAAATACTTGTGTGGTGGGTGTAAGTTTTAGAATAGACCTGTAGGGAGATACAGTGAGATCTCAAATTATTCTATTTGTGCTGTCATTTTAAAAGTGATATAATGTCCCTACTCAGTGAACAGTCGTAATGAATGATGTATTCTGCTATTGTCCAATTAAAAAACAAGGGATATTAATATCATAGCACCAGATAGGGTAGATGTGTGCAGTAGTCCTTACATCTTCAAAGTCCTTGTCTGTACATGTATACAGATTTAGTAAATATTCATCATGAAAATGTACATTTTCTGAAAATTGAATATTGCATATTGGGCTCAGCTGCAATTTTTTTTTCTGTTTCTTCAAGTTACCTGAAAATGTACTAAAACATCTCTCATATCTTTCACAAACAAGTTAAAAATTTTTACAAAAGATGTTTACCCTAGATCTACAGTATAGCGTTATGTGTAATTCATAGACACTTCTGTGATTGCTTATTGAAATATTCCTGATTAAAACTTGGATGTTAGCAATTCAATACTGGTTTTAAGATTTTCACTTCCTTCTGTTAAAATAATGGACTGGTGTAGAACTCAGAAAAACTGTTTGAGAAACAGGCATAGCAGCATAATACTCAAGTACTGTTTTTTCCTTGAAAGAAAAAAAAAAAACGAGGAACAAAATTCATCCATGTACATGTACCTCAGGCTATGTCTGGTATAATTACATTATGCTCATGCCTCCATGCCCATCTAGTAATGTACATGACAGTGATTTTTAAGATTGATGTGCAAAAAGGAAAAAAAAATATGAGTAATGCCAGTTCTTATTAAATTATCTAATGTAAGAAGATGCTGCCTTGTGCTTAGCCATCTTCCCAACCTTGCTCAAATCTTCGTACAAATTGGAACAAGTTCACGTCTGATATCTGAATGTCAAGATTAGTATTGGGATGGGGGCGTGCTTGTTATGCGCTTTGTGCACATGTTCACTGATGTAGAAATTACGCATGCGCTGGTGCTTCACAGAGTTTTTGCTTGTTAAATATTTATTGCATAATTTATGTATCGAAGTTTGACATTGTGCACATTAGCATTTTGTTCTCTTTTTTAAAGCAGAGATAGTTGTGAATATTTTATATGTTTGATAAATATTGCCTCTTATTTTTATGAGAAAAATACACTTTGTAGTTATAATTCCCAGTTCATTCATTCATGCGTGCATTATTATTTATGGATTTTATAATTGTGTTCAATCAAGTTTTCCTTCAACATTTGCTGTACTAACAAACAATAAAATGACTCTCTCTTTTCCTTACAGTGTGTTTCATCGTTACATATGATATATCACATAGTACCCTATAATACTGCATTGTGTGATGATGCTGTTGCTGTACTGGTGTGCAACATTCGGACACAAACTGACAAAAAGTCAAGTGAATATATGTTGAAGCTGCTATTTTTATGGCCTGTGTTGCATAAGACCACTAAAACACATTTTGAAAATAAAGAGTTTTCAACATTGATCAGCCCAGTACCAAAATAATGTTTGCACCTTTTGTTAACCCAGTCAATAGCTATGAATGAAAAATTATTCAACAAAAAGACAGATGAGTTTGTATGTGATAGTACCAAAGGATGCCACAGTCAAACTTGTCGTAATGGCAACCTCTGTGCAGCAGCCAACCTGTCTGTAATGGCCACTGAATTATTCTCCTAAAGATAAATTATATGCTTAAAAACCTGTAAGTAGGAGCCGCCAGTCTGTAAAGGTCTCGGATGGCTAATGTGAAACAAGTTTCACTACATATTGCATCATATATTGATAAGATATCAAAGCAACAAACATAGCATTAGGCAATCAACACTGGAACTAATGTTGGCATCTGTTTCTGTTCTTTATCCGTTGTTACAGTTTCAAGGAGTAAACGTGACCACCATAGAAGCGGCCATGGGTACGAGAGTTCGTCCACGTTGATGAGTAGCGACATCGAGTCAACGAGCTACTTTGATTCAACAGATGACGACAGCAGGTGAGGATTGGTAGACGTGGTGGTGAACATGGACTTGAATTTACATAAATCAAAGTCACAAGCTAACGTTGTGGAACTTCATTTAAAAAAAACTGTCATACTTTGATATCTGATCTATATTGTAGTGCTTAAATTTAATTCCCTCCTCTCCCTGACTTGTAAGTAAACATCCTAGCGTACAAAAATTTGGAAAGTTGTACTGCCACTGGCATGGTATACAAGAATAAACATTTATTGCTCAGGCTGAGTGTAAATTAGACCTATAACACAGTAGTCTATGGGAGGAAATACACAAGGTCTGATTTTATATGGATGAGTAATATTAATTTACATCATGTTTTCACATATTTCTCAGCATCTGCAAAATTTAATTCCCTCCTCTCCCTGTTTTGACTTGGGAATTAACATTTTTACGTTTCACCTGCACGACAGTGCGAAATTTCACACTCCACATTCACCTCCTGCAGCAAGGTTTACATGATGAACTAGATTTTATTTTAGGTGTAAGAAAAAAGCTGCATGTACTAGTTCACATTTTCTGCTCTTCATTTTAACACATAATAGTGTCAAACCACAGCTAAATTGAATGATAGTCAATGCCAAATCAGCCACATTTTGGTAACTTTGAGAGAGAGTTGGCTTCTTTTCACCTCGTTTGGTGTGAAGACACACAAGCAGATCCAGCAAAGTCCAATATTTGTCAATATCCGATCAAGCCAGAGGTGATTTCCGCACCTGAACAATTATTTATCGTGTATGGAATCTCCGAATTCTCTGTGTTTAAAGCAAGATAAACTACTTTTGTGATGAATTTAAATATTGACATTTCGTGTGTACCGAATTGATAGGCCAAACAGTAACACGAATGGGGGCCAGCGATTGACAAAAAAAAATGGTTTTCAAAAAAGTAAAAGCTTCCGAACGAGCGAGAAGTGTTGCAAAAATGCTTTCAGACTCGCATGCCAGAGGGCTTCGAAAACAATGCGACCGTGGTGTCACTCAGCGAAACAAATTGTATTTGTGGGTTCCACCAACGTGATCGGACATTTAGCCGGTTAGCTTATGTGTGGATTAGCTTGAAAAGAGCTGAAAGGGAACCAGGCTCCTGAACACGACTTAGGGGTGTTTACGTACACGTCTATTCACCGAGGGCGCGAAGGACTCGACTCGGTGTCGGTAATCTAGAGCCCGTGGAATAAAATGATCTGACATATTGTTTACAAGGGAATTATACTTGGGGATGCTGACAAGGAAAATTGTGGAGGTTGTGAAGCTCAGATAGATTAGGCTGCAGTTTTGATTGTTGATGTCACGTTTACCAAAGTTCATTCGAGTTTATAAACTTCTTTTTTTTCCTCCTCCTCCTTTTGCCAGAAAATAGTTTTATTGAAATATTAGTGCAATGTCTTTGTTACTTCATGGCAACATTTATTTTAGTTCCAGTTTATTCAAGCAATTAAATTATATTAAATACATATCTTAGGAATAAATAAGATAAAGAGTTTAAATTGCTTATGAACCTGCATTGCATATTGACCCACCGCAGAATTCAGTTACCAAGATTATTTACATGCAGTTTATACAATTTTGCAAAAATTATCCACATACAGGATTAGCAACTTTAAAATTAGTTTTTGAATGAATTTGATTAATTTCCTTCAGGACTTGTTTATGTGTAAACAACTCGATGATGAGCAAACTTAATTGAAAGTATAGTGTATGCAGAGGTTAATGACACATTATTCTTTCTTTTTTAAATTCCACATATAATGTTTCAAGATAATGATGAACAGGACAGCTGTATACTTTGAATTGTTTAGTGTCAACCTGCCTCATTACCAAATCAATTCATTTCTCCAAAATGAGTTTTTTTGTGTACAGTTCTTATTGGCAAGTTTGGGACACAGGCCTCTCCCCACAAAACAACAGCAACATATCTTAAAGGCAGTGGATCTCATTTGCAAACATCCCTGCAGACCAGGAAAAGATAACCCATGCCCTTGGACTATTGATGAAGGGCATGTCTGTGAAATCTGGGGGTCAGTGATTACCTAGAATTTGAAAAATGCGAAAGATAAACAATAGCCGTTTAGTGTAAGTCCTATGGTAGGAATTTTTTCCTTGCGAGAAAAAATTCAAATCAGAGTCTAACGGTCACTATAATTCCACTAAAACTAAATTTTTAGCTTCTATATTTTGCTGAAAGTTCCCAGATGGCATTTTCTTCTAAATGTCATTGTATTTTCACAATGTTTTTAGGTATGCAAAAGAGATCCCTGCCTTTAACCTACATGCAAGTGCAATGATTGCACAATTTCTCCTGCCATCGAGTACACGTACATATCCCATTTGAAGTAAATGTACATTCATTTTAAACTGTGCTGGAAAGATTTGTAGAATTTTCAGGTAAAACAACTAGTAACAAATAAATGACAGGCATGTTTATTTCCCTGTCACGCTATTCTAAACCATCCATACCATCATAGCCACATTTTTGCCTTGAATTGCCTTCCTTGACATGCATGTAGGAAATTCAACACTCTGTGAGACAGAGAGAGAGAAAAAAAAATCCCAACTTCATACATAGTTCCAAATTGCTTGTAAACCTACATTGACCTTATCAGCAAGGGGTATGACAGCTTGTTTTCTGCCCCAAATGGGTCCGGTCATGACCCCCTGCCATTAATGAACCTCTAACAACTATGAAATGCCATGAAACATTGAGGATTTAATCTCGATAGGTTGTGTGTTTAAGCTCTTGTGACCCCAAATTGCTTCTTGCTGTTTCCAAAATTTGCCAGTAATTGGTACAGAAATGAGGTCTTTATTGATATGAACTACTGAACTGGTAGATGTGTTCATATGATGTATTCATATTGTAGGCTTCTGTTCAATTCATCTTTCTAGTTACTAGTAATCTTCCACCTTGCTCGAACATTCTCTTACATTTAAAGCACAGCAATGATAATTGTGCACATTGTGATGTAAGATTTTACTCAGCTTATTTGAAAAAAATTGTATCATGTTTAACCCGATACAATATCCGGTCATTCTTAGCAGGAAATCTAGCAGTCTAGCTTCTTGGGCTGAACTATTGTTCAGTAGACCAGTTTTATCACTTGTATGTTAATTTTAAAAATCATGCCTACATTTAAAATGACTATACATTTATTTTCAGGTTTGACATGAAAGAGTAACCTCAAACACTCGATCAGGGATATCAAAGCCCTCATTCCAATAAATATATTTAGTGTTATGCACTAAAAAGGCCAGAATGGATCTCAG
>JZLH01S0132366.1:4097-21038 GCA_001188425.1 Eucidaris tribuloides
TCAGGAAAATTGTACCTCCATAATTATACTGACAGTAGCAGCAAAAATTATACCACAAAATTACATGTAAACAATATTGGTTGCTATTGGCTAGTGTTGTTTCCAAAAGGAAAAATTGAAAGAGTTGTCCAAAATAATGTATGACAGTAATGCAATCTTCAAGCTACATGTTGATTTAGTCTCTTTACAAAAAGTTGTCCATAAAGTGATAAAGGCTCAAAATGTTATAAATTGTCACAGATAGCTACAACACACAATGATGCTCGCAACAAAATAGAAATGTTGAGTATCAACTTCCGACTGGTGACTTAACTTTTTTATAATTACCACTGATTAATGGTCATTTTGAACTTTATTCAACATACAAAGTTTTGAGATGACCAAAGTGTACGGTATCCAAGGTTGGGGCGCGTGGCGGCATATTGTTGAAAGCACACACATACGCATGACTGGCTTGTGTACATTGCAATATGTGCACTTCGTAACTGGCATATTTGGAATGTTTACATGTACCACACGTATTGTGGTATTTCTCTCTGACTGAATAAATGTCAATGATTGACAGAGAGGAATTCATAATATACAGCGTTAAAAATGTACCACAATATACTTTTGTTTTTACACGTGTATGTGCATTATTCAAGGCTAATTTTTGCAGGTTGCGTGTATGTCTTGTATAAGGTTCTTCACACAGTATTTTTAGATCGGGCAATTATGCCTTTAAACTCTATTTATTTCATATCCCAACACAATTCAAGTGAACTTCATTTCTTTTTTGTTGTGAAGTCCGAGAAATGAGCACTTTTACCCTGAGACCCGTTGTGACCTGTCCCCCTGTCACCAACCAATGCCAGATAGACTGTGAGCACGGACTGGCCACTGACAGCATGGGGTGTGAAGTGTGTAGCTGTAAGCAGCCAATCACAGGTGGGCTTATATATTGTATACAATTATTCATCCAACTGCATAGAGACTGTACAAGTAACTACTGTACACTTTGAATATATCTCAGTGGTTAAATTTTTGCAGATTTTACATCTATTTTACAACTGACAATTTCCATTTTTTGATATGCGTTAGAGAATTGAAAACACAAAAATGCAGAAAATTATTTTTGCCAACTACCCATTTTAAAGCAAAATTACAAAAAATATCTGTGTCCAGTAGTGATTTGGTTTGGTGAGAAGTTTAATGATAAGTAGGGAAATGTTTCTACAAAATTAATAGAGGTCAAAGGTCAAACACAAGTTTAGTAAATGCATTTCATTTATAAACCAAAGTATCCTAATTTGAGCCCATTTGGTAAAATGCATGGCACAAGAAAGACCGTGCTAGGCATTTGCCATTTGTAACAAAGAGATAATGTATTTCTTTGTGAGCTTAAATAAATTCATTCTTGAAAAGATCACAAGTTACATCAGGTATGTCTATGAGAATAAGATAATTTCATAAACTGCAATTAAAGTATTTTCTCAATACCAAAATATACCATCTGCCCGTAATTTTAACCACCCTCCCACTCTCCGAAATGTCTACACATTTGAAATATGATGGTGCTCTTTTCTGTTTTCCAATGTCACAATTTTTTTTCAGCCATTGATTGTCCAGTTCTGACGGAGGATGCCTGCCCTTTGGTCAGCCTGTGTCCACATGGTCTGGCCACTGATGAAATGGGATGTCAGATATGCAGGTGCAAGCAAAATTGTGAGTTTGTAGAATTTACAATATTGACGTAAGTCCCTCTCTGTACCCTCTTTATATAAAAGTCATGCCACCAAAATTCTTAATTGCAAGCAGTTTCTGTTTTTTTTTAAACCATTTATATAAAAAAATTATGAAACAAATTACAACATACACAAAAAACAACAATCGCTTGTTATTGTTATTTATTTGGCATAAAAACATGTACAGTCAAATCTGTCTTCGCGGCCACCTCTCTCTACCAGCCAACCTGTCTATAGTGGCCACTGAGATGATTCCCTTGGAGATAAATCATGTGTTGAAGAACCTGTCTATAGCAGCCACCTGTCTATAAAGGCCACATTTTTTGTTTCCCTTGGGTGGCCACTACAGACAGGTTTCACTGTATATAACATTGTAATAATTTGAACATTTATCATCCTTATGTACCTTTTAAGATGCCTGAGTGGAAAGAATAAAGCAATTCATGGTCACTATGATTATCAGACTTATCCTTCTGGCTTGAAGTTACATTTTAACTTTTAATATGGATTTTTTAGTCTACAAGCACATTTGTTTGTGTGTTTTGTTTGCCGATTAACTCAAATCTCCAATTACAATAATAAAACTCTGTCTTAAACAGGGTTATAGCTACGGCGGTCGGCGCCGGTCGGTAGTAGCCGGCACAAACCGAAGCCGACCGGCACTGAGCTGAATTTATTAGTCCTCCGACCGGCACAGAAAAGCTTTAAAATGACTCTAAAATATTCTAAATCTCTACATAAATCGTGTATTTTGAGCTGTAAACATCATTACATTTCAGCGAAGATGTATTTTGTAAAATAAATGCTTCCAAATGCTTTTTTCTATGTGGAAACCCAAGAGCGCTACTATCGCTTTGCTCGCTCCGCTTGCGTAACTCCTTCCTACGGCCGGCACAGAAATCTTTCTAGCTGTAATCCTGGTCTTAAACTGTTCTTGAACACGGTGGACATCTGGCAAAACATTCACATATATTGTGAATGAAAAGGGCGCAGAATCCCGCGGGGGGGTCGTCTCCCACACGGCCTGCTACGCACCCCGCGTCCGAAAGCGTCGTAAAGGTCCCTTTTCCAGCCCTCGGGCGTCGTCGACGTCTTTTGGAAAAAGGGTAGCTTTTTCAGCACCGTTCGCTGGCAATGCGCCATCTAGGGTAGCCTTTTCTCACATGTCACGCCATTTAGGGATACTAATTTGGTTGTGTAGAATTACGCCATTTAGGGGTGCAATTTTTGATGTGGATCTAATAACATCTCCAACATGAACATTGATTTAATTCGGAGAATTATTTATGAATTGTTAAGTGAACCTCTTCGGGTTGCCCAATGTACAATAATGTTTTAGATGAGAAGGACACTTGGGTGGGGTAATCAAATTAGTTGATTTCACTGTTTACGGCCACTTAGGGTAATCAAATCAGTGGAATTCCTGTTCACGCACTAGCTCTAGGGTATCAGAGATAAGTGGATTCCTCTGGGAGTCACGCCACTTAGTGGTAGCTTTTTCTGATGTGTTACGCCATTTAGGGTTGCAAATTTGGTTATATAGGTTTACGCCGTTTAGGGTGCACTTTCTGAGGTTGTTGGACACGGGTGGGAGACAGGCCGTGTTGGAAGAGCGACCCCCCCGGGGCAGATCTTACATGCAATCAGAACAAGAGTTGAACTTAATGTTGATAAAATACCACAGCTTGGTGAGATTTGGTATAACATACATAAAGAGTTAATGCCAATCTTGAAATACTTCCATAAAGAAAGTCTTTGAACAATATATAAAGTAACTAAAATTATGTTTATCATTGCTTTTCATCTTTTACATTGATATCTGATTCTGTATTAAGCCCCTTTCCTCTATAACGAACAGAGCAATATTCTCACCAACGAATATATATAGTACAAGTATACAACATTTTTGTGTTTTTCTCCCTCCATCTGCTAGCTGTTTGCCACCCTCTGCCGTCTTGCAGTTTGTCCTGTGATAAGGGTCTGGCCACTGATCCGGCGGGGTGTGAAGTATGCTCTTGTAAAAGTACATGTAAGTACTTTTTCATTTACCATAATTGCGGGTGTATAAATCTCTTTTATTATTTTCCATTTGTAAAATCAGAAAAAGGGGGTGCGGTTTATACAACGGTACAAGCAAAAGTCTGTTTAAACACCCAGCATTAATTCATGTAACCATCCTTCCTGTTAAAACTAATAAAAATGAACTATTTTGACCATCGTACATTGTTATATAATTAAGCATTTAAAGCTGCATGCACCCGTGGTTCTTCCCCGCTCCGATGATGCTGCAGCACCCATTATGGAGCTGAATGAAGGCAACATTTATTTCTGATGATAGAGATAGTTCCCGCCTTTTCTTTTTAGCGTCATGATTTGTGTTTTTGAGTTTTCTAGCATGTAAAATATGACTTTATCATGTCCATTCAAACACTGTCAGAAATTTCAGATAGCATACTTTGATAATTTTTTAAATGAGACTTCCTCAATGTTAAATAGTGTCTTTAAGTGTCGGGGATAATGTTCAAACATATTTGTAATTCCCCACCTATTATCTGTGTAAGCGTGAATGTTACAAGAAGTTGAACCTGTTCTGCTCCTATAGTGGAACATCGGGCGGTGCCTTTCTCGGTTTCAGAAACCCTAGGCCACATGGCTGCACAAGACAGTTTGACTACAGTAGGGGGTTAGTCCTTTGGTAATACTATATTTAACTCCCTACACCATCTAGATATCTGAGTGCCAGGCTAGAGACGGTAGGTACATGTACTATTTATATAATGGTCTTTGGTGTGACATGATCATGAGCTGGAACCCGCAATCCCCCGGTCAAGAGGCAGACACTCTACCACTGAGCCCACTCACCGGTACAAAACATGAATGTAAGAGATATAATCTGTCAGAAATGCATTTGATCAACTCGTCCATATTTCCTCTTTTCAGCTTCATCATGTATCCCAATTCTGGTCAAACACTGCCCTCTGTTGTTGAATTGCCAACAGGGACTAGCTACCGACACCATGGGCTGCGAAATCTGCAGGTGTAAATCTGACAGTAAGAGCTGTGATTTTATGTTTACCATAAAACTAGTTTGAAAATCATGATACTGTCATAATTGTAGTATGAAGTTTTGTGACCTGTTGCCATTAAACTAACAATAAATCTCAACTGTAGTTTCCAAGGAAATTCATGCAACAAGTGAGTTGGACGAGAAAAGTTAATTTAGGGGTTTCTGAAAGTTCACATAGCCACTATCTGTCCAGAACTGACTGAGAATGTATTTTTTCCTATATTTTCATGAGAGCATGGAAAAAGTTTGTAAATTTGCCAGCATTGATCTTCAAGATTTACTCAATGAATAAATCAAGTGTAACTTCAAGAAAAGTTGCATTCAAAGTAGCATTCACACATTTTAACTTTACAACAACAACAACAGTAACAAAATAAAGCACTGGATTAATTATAGTGTTTTCAAATTCTGTCCAATGTGATAAGTACTTCATAGGAATTGTTATCAAAATCTGAGTTTATCTTTTGTTCCCCCTCCCCATCCCACAGAGTCACGTGGATTAATGATGATGATGGTGATGATGATGATGATAATGATGATGATGATGATGATGATGATGATGATGATGGTAATAATATTTATACTAATATCAATACAAGTGATAATAATAATAATAGTATAATACACACATAGAAAATGAATTTTTCATCTGAATTTCTTTAATTTGTTTTTCATCCTCTAGCTCTTCCTTATATTCCACCGATGTCAAATCTACATGAGACCAGTTCCTCAATCTTCAAGGTTTCTCATCCTGTTGTCGCCCTTGTACCTGATATCACGTTCTGCCCACCTTTGAGCTGCAACATCCCGTGTCCAAGGGGTCTAGCAACTAATGCCATGGGATGCGACATATGCCAGTGTATAATGGAAGGTTAGTGATTTGTTACGGTATATGGAGGCAAATGAGTAAGAGAATGGTGTCCTGATCAGCAGTTTACTCTGTCTTCATTCTCCTCCTTCTGATTTTCGTCTTCCTGTTCTCCTCCTCCTCTCCCTGGTTTTTTTTCTTCCTTTTCCTTGTGTGTTCCCAGTTTTAATCTCCTCTTTGGTGTTTCCCTCTTATTCTTTGCTTTTTTTGGTCCCTTTCCTCATCCACTTTCTTCTACCTTTTTTCCCCCTTTCCTCATCACTACTTTCTTTTTTTTTTTTCTTCTTCTTCGTCTTCTTCTTCTTCTTCTTCTTCTTCTTCTTCTCTCTTCTTCTTCTTCTTCTTCCTCTCCTTCTTCTCTTCTTCTTCTTCTTCTTCTTTCTTCTTCTTCTTCTTCTTCTTCCTCTCCTTCTTCCTTCTTCTCTCTTCTCTTCTTCTTCTTCTTTTCTTCTTCTCTTCTCTTCTTCTTCTCTTCTTCTCTTCTTCTTCTTTCTTCTTCTTCTTCTTCTCTTCTTCTTCTTCTCTTTCTTTCGCTCTTTCTTCTTCCTGTTCTTTCATCTTGCTTCTTCCGCCTTCTTGTCAAATTTTTAAATTCTCCTACTGACAAGCAAGTAACCTGATATCTTTTCTTTAAAACCAGGTGCATCATGCCCCACTTTGAATGTGCTGACTTGCAAAGAGATGAGAACATGCCCCTATGGACTGGCAACGGATGAGAATGCCTGTAAAATATGCAAATGCAAACTACCAGGTATGCATCTGTGAAATCCAATATGAAATGTTTTGTTGGAATTATTGGTCACTCTGAAAGAAAGAAAAAAAGAGGAAAGAAAGGATAAGAATAAGAAAGACAAGAAAAAGAACAAAAAGAAGAAAGAAAGAAAAAGGAAGGAAACAGAGGAATAGAAAAACATAGAAACTTGTATCTTCCTAGAAGCAGAAAATAATAAATAATTGGTTCAGAGAGCAACTTTTTGTAATGAAGTGATTTACTGCAAGTTTGCATCAATTTTACCTCTAAGTGCCAAGAAAATTAAGATTAATGTGTTAGTAATAGAGTTTGGTATATCATTTTTATATAACAGTGTGGGATGGCTGTCACTTAATTACTTGTAAAACTGATAGGTTTAAGGTGGATATTTTCCTGTAAATTTACTATGTTTTCACAGATTTCCATGAGAAATAGGAAAATTTTTCACATTTTGTGTGTGTATGTATGGATATTCATTGTTTCAAAATATATAACTTCACAAAATTTATTCAAACTTAAAGAAATAAAAGTTATATTTTTAGAAAAGATGTACTTTTTTCTGATACTTTTTTGTACACAGCACCTTTCTGCAGCATGCAGCTGTTGACACTTCATGCCAAAAGTTCCTTGAAGAGGCTTTACACTTCACACATTCAGAGTTAAATTTAGTAGAAATGAAGTACCAACTGACATTCAGTTGTGAATTTAATTTTTCTTATGTCTTATCAAAATTCTTTATGCATTCCGATACATATCGTTAATTCAAATCTCTTGTTGTTATTTTTGTAGAGTTCTGTCGCCCTCTTGGCTCTGATTGCACCATTGAGTGTCCAGCAGGCCTGGCTACAGATAGCAAAGGCTGTGAGATTTGCAAATGCAAAACTGAATGTGAGTACCTGGGATTGCATTTTGCATGGACAGCATACTTCAATCTATTGTTTCTAATTTTATTTTTATTGGTGATCCGCGTATTTGCGGATCACCATAGAGATTGTCCGAAATTTTTTTCGTGGTTTGTTTATTCGTGTTTCTTTCTGATTATTTTTTGTTCAGACGATATCTTAAGAACGATGACGGCAATAGTCTAATAACTTAGCATAATAGTTATGTCCCATGTCAATGCCTCGGCATGGTGGTCATATCAATGTCAAAGACCATCTATGATGTCATATACGACGTAAAAAGCCAAAAGTTAGACTTAACCTATATTTGGCAAGGGTCAAGTTGAGATCAAGGGTCAACTTCTGGACCATACCTCGTGGGCGTCACGACGGGCGCGTAAAATGCAAAAATGCTCCAAGTCACTTATTGACAGCACTATACGTTTGGTAGGTGCGCGTTTTTTCACGCGCACCTATTTCCTGACCAAATACCATTTTCTTTTTTATGGATTGGATTTCTGACTGAATTCTCCATCAATTAGAACCCTTTCCTGACCACCTGGACCCAAAATATCACTTACAAGTCCAAAAAACATAAATGCATGCACATGCGCGCGTAATGAATGGAGGGGCATTTTTAAATCACTCATAACTCTCTAGAATTAATGGTGACCCCTACTTTTTATTGCTTATTCTGATAGACTATGATGCGTAGACAACATTTCAGGCATGCCAAATTTTTGTGACGTCATCTTTGATGTCACAAAGAAAAATCGTTTTTCGCGCATATCTCATGACTGGAGTCGAGTAAGAAACTTGGTACACTGTAGCCTCAGGGGAAAGGTCATCATGGGTGCTTATCATATGCATGCGGGCGTTACGATGAACGCGTACATGTGCATTTAATATTAAAGTGATAGGCTAACATTGTGGAGCTTCAATTTAAAAAATTATCAAATTTTGCTATCTGAACTACATAGTAGTGTTCATATGGACAAATAAACACCCTAGAATAAAATTTTTTGGAAAGTTACACTGCCAATGGCAAGTTATGCATGAATAAACAATTAAAACTCTGGGCGAGTTTAAATAGCCTAGGTGTACACACAGTAAGTCTATGGGAGAAAATGGGCAGGTGAATCCGATCAACTTACGATTTTCACTTTTTTAAAGCACTAAATAATCAACTGGAAACACAATTTTTTCAGGGCGTCATTTTTAGACCTTATCAAAGACAATGGTAGCATGGGGAATCATGTAGCTCAGATTTGTGTAACTGTGGTAAATGTTAGCCAATACCTTAAAGTCTTAATTCAGTCATAATTCTCTATATTAATGATGACCGCTACCTTTTATTGCTCATTCTGATAGCCTATGATCCGTAGAAAACATTTCAGGCATCACTTTGCCTGATGAATACAAATGTGACGTTATCTATGACTTCACAAAGAAAAATCGTATTTCGCGCATATCTCATGACTAGAGTCGAGTAAGAAAACCATACTTAGTACACAGTAACTGCGGGTCAGAGGTAAGCACTGGTGTTTATCATATTCATGTGGGCATTGCGAGGAACGCGTACGCGCACGTCATATTTTGAATTAATGTTTGATCGAGAATGTAAGGTGCTGAGGGACATATTTCAGCATGCAATGATACTTGATATAGATTGTTTGTCATATTTCCTTTAGATTTAATGTTCGGAGCGAATACGCGGATCACCAATTCATCTCAGTGATGAATTAAAATCTAGTTCATTTATTTATTTTCTTTAAGGAATTGGTTTGCTAGCAATTTCATGTATTTTTATACGCCCGGCTACGGGACGTATTATGGTATTTCGCTCGGTGTCCGTCTGTCCGTCCGTCAACTTTTCCTTGTAAACGCGATAACTTCAGTTTAACTTAATCCAGGCTCATATAATTTGGTGTGTATGATACTAGCATGGATCCCAGGAAGCCTATTGATTTTGAGGTTGAAAGGTCAAAGGTCAAGGTCACAGTGACATCTTTTCATTTTCCGCGTTACAGGCGGGTGTATTATGTGCTCGCCCCAGCAACACTCTTGTTATCTTATAGTTCTGCTTTTTTTACACACAAAAGTGTGGTTATTTGTCCCGTTGCTCCCTGTTGCTCGTGGGAACACAAAACCTACACGTGCACTAAAAAGTTTTCTGGAGCGGCTCCAAGAGAAGGTTTCCCTCTGATGTGTTTCCTTGGTGTATTCTGTTTTATCGTCTGCTTTGTCTGTATACAAAAGTGTGTGTAAAGACAAACAAACACCAAACTATGTTGGAGTGACATGATTATGCACATCTATGTAATATATCCATGTGCTTGGGGGGGGGGCTGTTGTTATATTTCTTTCAATTTTTTTTTGCATAATTTGTCATACACATTTTGGCAGTTTCTATTTTGCTCGTCTCTATCTAGGGCTTTTTGGACCGTAGGGGAAATATGTGAATAGATCAGCCCAACATAAACCCCATTTACAAAATGAGGCCTTTGTCGACTGTGTAGGGACATTATTTAACCAAGTATCAATCTCTTTCAAAAGACACCTGGTCAGTATGTTTAAATGCACAGTGTCGGTGGTAATACGATCGAAAGAAGCGTACTCCGTTGATGGTCCATTTTTAGTAGGGTCTATGATCACATCATCCAGTGTCAGTTGTGTTTTCAATTATCTGATGTATAAATTGCTTGTCTTGTTTCAGTTTTGGATCGATGCCCCTCAGAAGTGACCAGTTCCACCTGTTTTCTGACCTGTCCCTTTGGATTGGCATCAGACCAGGATGGCTGTGAAATCTGCAAGTGTAAAATGCCAGGTATTTCATCACGATCTTTTGAACTTCTCATATTTTAGTCGTCAATTTTCCCCCTCTACCCCCCCCCCCCCCCCCCGCCCCAACACACACACCGCACTACCTTGGCAGGCAGTATGTTGGAAGTAATACAGTACAAGATAATGAAACTTGGCCCTTTCCCGGCATTTGCTCATGTATAATGTCATAATGGCAATTCCACGAGAAAATGTTAACCCAGCGTGTGGAAATATGAAATAAGGAACAACCTTTGTTTTACGCCTGGGAAGTATTCAGGAGGGTTCACATTAACATGACCTAATGAAAAAAATCCGGCTCAAGTTTCGGAGAAAGATATTATTTTGAGCTATTGAAATAAAAGTGATCTTATGTAAAGACATTGCAAGTTAAAATTCAGTAGTGTCTTGAGTTATTTGCTTTTTGTAATTGTGAAAAAATTTCACTAATACAATGACTTTCAGGAAATTCTATGCCGAAATAAAGCTGAGATCATTTTAAAACTATCAATCCCCTGGCATACGCAAGAGAATAAAATCTTTTTGAAAAATGGCTATTTCAATTTTCTTGATTCCCTGCTCGCTGGAAGTGTAAATGTGCCGTTAACGTTTTCGATATAAAGTGTTTTACAGTACACTATTGTTTTGGTCCAATTTTGGTTCTAAATCAAGACTGGCAAAGCTAAAATGTGATATCACACAATCATATCCTGGGAGAATTCTTTTTCAATGAATTTGCATTGTTCATACCACCAAAAAAGATATTACGACATTTGACACAACCAACGGGCGTTACGGAAATTTAAATTTTGTATCACAAGTGTAGGCTGACATGATTCAGTCCAAATACTTTGGAATTGAACACATTGTAATTGTTGATATCTGTCATAAGTTGATACCGTTGGAGCATTTATATTAACATTAATGTAGCACATTACTTCAGCAACAATGCACTATTTTCACTTTTGGATTTGGATAAATCCTCCTACAGCCTTGTCACATGTACTTGTGAGTACTCCCCATGCATGCCGTCCTCCTGATCGTTTTGCAATGGCTGCAAACACTGCCAGCCTGCTTATGCAAGCTGTACTCCGTTTTCAGTGATGCTCGGAGAATACAACGGGGATGAGGAAGAGGAACAACCAACTCGCTGCTGCTTGTATAGCTTCCAAATGGCGGTCCTTTTTCATTATAGAGATTTAAGACAAAACCAGTCTGCCAAGTACTTTATCGATGCAACGAAGTGATCCATTCTGATGGACTGCAGTATGAAATTTCTCGAAAAAGACAGCAGGATCATGAATTCTTTTTGTTTGTACACAGCGACAGCAAAGAAAGAAGAGTTATTGCTACCCGTCTCCCAAATCGGACACGAGGAACCACTTTGGTTTCCAAGCTGATATGGAAGAGAATATGATAATATTCTCTACAGGGACCTTTCTGAACTTGTCATAAATGTACGTTCTGAAACACAGAAAAGCACATCCTTTATGTGGTAAAAGACATTATTGAACTTTTGTTGAACTATTATTCGCATTTGTTTTAATTAAGATAAAAGCAGCTTATTAAGCATATGGTTATGCTTAGCATGGGTGTGGGTCCTAGCTGATATGAATGAAGAAGTGTATGTCACGTAACGGCGTTCTAGTAAATGACAATTAAATATATTATGATAACGCATTTGATCATCAATTAGCAAAAAGTCAAAGGCTGATTTACTTGTTATTTACAGGATCACCGATCCATTGGCAGACATTAAATGTTAGCCTTTTATGATATCTACTATGAAAAAAAGTCACACAAAACTAATAAAGTATGGAGGGTATACCTTCAAATACTTTTCCTCAATTTGGCAAACTTCAAAAAATAAAGAGATTATATGAAAGGTGGCTATTGCAACATTGTTAAATGTCTATTGGAGTTCATCACACTGAAGGAAGATACGCTAAAATATTAAGTAGGCAAATTGCATGAGACGCCCTAGCCACTTTATGAAAGTGCGACAAAATTCTGTAATGTCCGTACGCTTGCGTAATGAGAATTTTTTATGATTCGCCATTGATCATGCATTTACAGAAAAGTCAAAGGCTGATTTACTTGTTATTTATGGCAGATCAGCCGATTCCTTGGCAGACATAAATTTAGCCTTTTTAGATTCTACTGATGAAAAATAAACGGTCAACAACTAATAAAGCTATGAGGGGTATACCTCCAAACTCCTTCAATTGCAACTTCAAAAATAAAAATTAATGAAAGTGGCTATGGCAACATTTTTAAATGTCTATGGAGTAGCTATCAAACTGAAAAGAACCTAAAATATTTAATACAATCTGTGACCCCTACCACTTTATGAAAGTGGCAAATCTGTAATAGTCGTAACTGCTCAAAAATGTAATGTCCGTAACGCCACATTTATGGCTGTAGAAGTAACATGATTCATCTGTTTCACTAAATTTAACCTTTTATTTTATTTAACACTTCCTTACCTTTCATATTTATAGTAAAATTGGTTTTACTGTGCTGCTTAAACTAATCAGACTTTTCACATGAACATTCAGGCATGCAAAAAGCTGTGTCGCAAAAAATGTATATGTCCTAACGGGCACACATTTTGATCAGGAACACGCACACGAAGTATGAAATTGATGGAAACTCTCACATGTATATAAATTTAGTGGCATATAGTGTGTGATTCACATATTTATGAGTTCATAATAAAAGTTGTTTATCCTTAATGACCTTTTGAAGTTTGCAAAAATTCTCATGAAATGTAATGTCGTAACAGTGGAAATTGCCCCATTATTATTATACAGCGTGTTTCAAAAACAGTGGTATCACGATCTTTAGAGGTTTACTATTTTCAAGATCATTTATTATAGAGATTAATTAGTATATTTATTCCATGAAAAGCAACCCTTTCTGTCTTCATTTCCGTGCTTAGCGTCTTTGTATGATAAATGCAATATCATAAATTTACCAACATATGGTGCAATTTGTGGCAACCGGTCACAGATTTTTTTTTTTTGGGGGGGGGACTGGGTGACAGTGAGGGCTAAAACTTTTCAGGACAGTATTCTTGTGCTGTCAGAAGCTATCTCCAAGATTATAGAGTTCTTGCAAATTAGTACTACAGTGTGTATAAAAAAAAAGGTAGACACTTATTTAATTATTACACAAAAATTTTTTGATCTTGAGATTACTTTTTTGATATGAATATTTTACCCCTTGGACCTACGCTATCTGATGACACTGTTGGTATTTGAAGTATTTCAAGCATGAGTGAGCACAACACACTTTTGTGCAGTCAGCCAAAAATGCATTTTGTGCACAGAATTGTACTCTTATAGTCATTGTTTAATGACTCACAGACTGGTGTTGCAGAAGCTCTCAACTGATGTGCACAAGTATTTAATCCTCAAATATTCATATCAAGAGATAATCTCAAGATCATGAAATTTTTGTGCAAACATTTTTTTTCTAAGGGTCTCCTTTTTTATTGATACACACGGTACAATCTGTAAACTTACTTGGTTGTCGGCATGTGCACATCAAGCAGCCATCTTTGTTAGTAGCAAGTCCGTAGGGACAAATGTCCACTAGGGGACAGTCTGAAGCATCAAAGGAGTCCACTGGGCAGGCCAATCCTAAAAATGTTGGTAATAAGACGGACATCATATTTAGTTGGTAACAGCAATTTTACACTTGATACTGAGCCATAAAGAACAATTTAATTAAGAAATTAATTTAGCAATTTAGTACAATTTCAGATCGTTTGGGGGATTTTTCAATGTAATACACATACATACTACACACACACTTTCATGCACAAACATAAATTAACACATACACTGTAAAAACACACACACAAACAAACACAATTATTTATCAATTTTATTTATTCTTTTATTTCTTTATTTATTTATTCATTTATCTATTTATTTACTTATATATATTGTAGCGAATTGGGGTGTTTATTTCCGAGTGGTCTGTTTCCAACTATTCGGGTGGGCTCTTGCCAAAATATATGGCTAACACAACCAGCATCTCATCTCACTGCCAGACTCGCAATCACACAAGAGAATAACTGTCTCTCAACAATACAAACTGACTGAATAGACTGATAAATGAAGACGGTAAACAATTACGTACCATTAAATTAACGTTGATGCAGCGTTTATTCAACAACTTGCAGTCTTACAGAAACCGTAGTGAAATACACAAATATAGTTGAAGTCCAGCGAGGGAATACACAAGTTAACTTAACTATGAAGGAAGAGAGCCAACGAAAATGAGCCGGTAAAACTGAGCTACAAAATGAGCTACCTTAAGTGAGCTGATGAAAATGAGCTAAAACTGAGCTGAGCCAGGGAGGTGGGAGAGCTCCCACCTCCTGCTGGAATTGACTGAAAAACTGACCCTCTTCCATTGTTCACAGCCACTTTTATATGCCCCCTGCCTGGGTCCACACCACAGAGCCACGCTCTGGTGCACACACCCAAACACATACACACACACAGAGCTGTATACACTCATGATACACTACACTCCCAATCACACACTGACAGTACACACTACACAGTACACCCACACACAGTACACACATCATACACACACCCTACGCTAACCATTCATGTACAACATTCCTGCACACACAGGGTACAGTATACACTTGGCTGTGTTGTGCACAGTGCACCTACCAAAAGGAATATTTAGTCGAAACCCTCTCTAGCCCAATTTTGTCACAATATATTTATCTATTTATTCATTTATCTATTTATTTACTAATATATTTATTTAATTATTTACATACTTATTTATTCTTTCACATATCAATTCATTCAATCGGTTAGTTATGTTGTTAATATTTACAAAGTTGTTTAGTTTTTGTTAGTATTTATTCATTTTATTGATTGATTAATTGATTGCCATTTTGCATATGTCTGCAATTATGTTAAAAGCTCTCGCCACGTTGTTTCATGACTTTTTTCCTTTGAATCTCCTGCATCTTCTCAGATCAAATTCATGACACCCAGGTGTGCATTTAAGAAGCTACACATGATTTTGTACACAGACCCCAAATTGCTCAAAAATGTGATTTCAAGTACAATTTCATATACAGTGAATCCTGTCTATAGTCGCCAACCAAGGGAAACAAAAAATGTGACCTTTATAGACAGGTAGCTGCTATAGACAGGTCATTTAACACACGATTTGTCTTCTAGGGAATCATTTTTGTGGCCATTATAGACAGGTTGGCTGCTATAGAGAGGTGGCCGCTAAGACAGGTTTGACTGTACAAATTTTGTTTTCAGGCAATAATCATAAATGTATGAATACTTTTGCTATAACTGATTCAAAGGAATTTGATTTTTATGCTGTTTATCATTGCAAAAGTGTCACCAAAAATTTCCTCAAAAAAACAATAAAAATCAATAGGTCATAACACTGCAAAATAAGTAAGAAATTAAGAAAACAATAAAATACATAAGAAAATGATTCTTCCCCATATCATCTCCCAAAATAGCTCTGCCTAGTTAGGGCTAAAGAAAAGTCCTTGCAAGCTGCATTTCTTCACAAAAATATGATGTATAAACCTACACAACATACATGAAACACAAATTTGGCAGTGCCATAAAATTGGATCATTCCCCAAAATAATGTAAAATGGTGAGAATTTTGGTACCTGGTGCAACGCAACGACAGACGGTACACCCCTGTTCATTAGTGGCATAGCCCCGCCCGCACCTGAGGTCACACCCGGCCATGGTAGGACACCTGACCGTCTTGATCCAGTACATCGAGGTGGAGATAGGCGTTTCACTGAGGCTGACAGAACGAGAGATGTCTGCTGTAAGGATGGTAGCTGCAAAAAAACACATACGGCGGTTTAAAAAATGAAATTGGAGCAATCATGCATAAATGACGTTCAGAACAGAGAATATTACTGTTAGATTTCCAGATATTTCTGTACATCACAAAATCCTTTTATGTACATTTTAGGAGTGGGCTGATCCCTGTGTTTATATACAAAGTGTTATAACATGCTACGAAGTGTATGTGTGGGGGGTTGTCATTTATTGCTCTATTTTGTTTTGTTTGCTGTCGTTGTTTTTGCAATATGATGAAGAAAGAACACTTCAGATAAATCACTTGCTGATAATAAAGTAAATGGGTGTAAACAAATAGAATACTGATGGCACAATTCATATTGTTTGGTCATGATGAAATGAAAATATTCAACTTTCTTTAACAAAGTCAATCATGGACCCAAAAATCTGCTGATTTTTTTATTTACCCTTCACTGAGTTTACCAATTTTCAACAATATAAAGTGCATATCAAAACAAGAGTGTCGCCGCGGCGAGCACATAATACGCCCGCCTGTAACGCGGAAAATGACAACATGTCACTGTGACCTTGACCTTTGACCTTTCGACCGCAAAATCAATAGGCTTCCTGGGATCCATGCTAGTATCATACACACCAAATTATATGAGCCTGGGTTAAGTTAAAGTGAAGTTATGGCATTTACAAGGAAAAGTTAACGGACGGACAGACGGACAGACAGACAGACGGACGGACGGACGAACAGACGGACACCGAGCGTGATACCATAATACGTCCCGTAGCCGGGCGTATAAAAATAGGTCATCTGTTTTTAAAGAGACTTCACTCTTAACTATTTCATAAAGATTGTTAAGTATAATATTCCATTAAGAGGAACTTTTTCTTTTCCAATGATACCTCACTTGCATCACTGGTGTCATGCATGACAGAGTACATTGCTCTTGAAGAGGACTATGCCGAATCACACTTTTTGCAAGTTTTGGT
>JZLH01S0132366.1:34018-47078 GCA_001188425.1 Eucidaris tribuloides
TGTGTGTGTGTGTGTGTCTGTGTGTGTGTGTGTGTGTGTGTGTGTGTGTGTGTGTGTGTGTGTGTGTGTGTGTGTGTGTGTGTGTGTGTGTGTGTGTGTGTGTGTGTGTCTATTCTATATGTGTGTGTGTAATATACCTATAGAGATATAAAATATTTTTACTAATTATTATTTTTAGGACGATACATATTTTATTCAGTTGGTAAGTGACAATACACTTGCCTCCCAATCCCCCCCCAACCCCAAATGAAAACTACCCCTATGTTATGAACTGTAGTACCCTGCTACATGTACAATTAGTGTCATTATACTTCCAGAAATATAAATTCTCCTATTGTTAGGTGCAGTTAATACACATTTGACATAGTACAACTAAACACTACACAAAAAGTAAGTTCCCCCTTGTTCAAAATACCATAACTTTTTAATGAAATAAGTTTTAGCAAAATAACTTGGCAGGAACATTTCCACACTCCGTGACTAACGTCTGTGTGAAAATAAGTTTAATCCTTCAAGCCATGCATGAGTGAGCATGAATTAAAGGCAAAAATGTCACTTTTCAAAAGTCACAAGAGTCATCTCTTATGCCAAAATAATGGTAAATAATGGTATTTTTTGCTTTATTTATAAAGTGTGCTCACTGAAACTTGACATGGTTACAACCTCTTATGTCCATACAACGTGTAAAGCTACACTTTGCTGCAAAATATCGGATTTCAATTCTTTCAATAAACTTAATGGATTTTACAATTTCAAAATTGAGGATGGATGGAAATTGTTAAATTGCGCTCACCGAAGCGTAAAATATGCAAAAAGTGTCAAAAGAGGTATGAGAGGGTCAAACGACAGCTGATTAACATAAATAGCGCTTAATCATTCAACAGAAACAGAATTTGTCAAAATCCTGCATCACAAATCCCTCAAAATGACCTTTGTGACTTTTGAAAAGTGCCATTTTTGCCTTTATTTCAGGCTCACTCATGCATGACTTGACAGATCAATCTCATTTTCACACAGAAGTTAGTCAATGAGTGCAGAAACACTCCTGCCAAATTATTCTACTCAAAACCATTTTGTTAAAAAGTTATGGAATTTTCAGAAAGGGGGAACTTATTTTTTGTGTAGTGTTTATAATGAATTCATTCATGGTATTACCTTCAGGAATTTGGCCATATACTCCAGCCTGTGCATGTACATGTAGGTGTCATGCAGTCATCCATTGACCAAAACTTTGGGGGGGGGGAGATATGTTCTAAATGATGTCTATAAACATGTACACAAGGACCATTTAACAAGGTGAATTAACCCATAGGAGACGATTTGATTTCGGTACAACACGCATTATCCATAGAGCCCAGCCCCAGATATCTTGTACTCAGTCTCCACTGGATTAAAATGGAATACTCTCTGTTCCAATACCACTGATCAATTTAACATCTCCTTACCAGTTCTCTGCCGAACCCCAAACCAAACATTTAACTAAATGGGTTTTAGGATTACCCCTCCCCACTCCAACAACTACCCCTGAGATGATTATCCCCCCCCCGACAATTACCCACATGGGACAATTATCCCCTTAGGACAACAATCCCCCTGTCCCCCCCCCCCCGAAAAAAAAAACAGTCAACTGTCCTAAACAGGGTGGCCCAGAAAGAATGCTACACTTACGATCATTAATTTCTTCAATATCATCCACAAAATGTCATTGGTGATTATTTCATGGGATAGAACATTCTTTTTCCAACAAAATGATAACATGATCATTGATTTTGATTGAGGTGTTTGGATCGTAGGGCTACTTTTCCTAAATTTGCTAGTTTTTCAACTCCAGCGATTATCAGAACACCAAAATATTCTCACATTACGGCGTGCCATTAAGCTCCGTCGAGACAAAGCGCAGAAATGCCCTCGCTTTGATAAGGAAGACGATGTGAGCTACATCTCCCATTGTCATCATGGTTTGTCTGTATGGCACGCTGAGATGGGAGAATATCTCGGTGTTCCGATGACCGATGCGGTTGAAAAATAGGCAAATTTGGGAAACGACATTGCCTCAATAAAATGGCTGCAGGATCCAAACGAATTACTCAAAATCAATGATCACGGTATCATATTGTTGGAAAAAGAATGTTCAAACCACTGAAACAAAAACAAATGACATATTGCAGATGATGTTGAAGAAATTAGATTAGCGATCGCAGGTGTAGCATTCTTTCTGGGCCACCCTGTATATAGGCAGGTATACTTATCCAGTAGTTGTCCACAGTCATGGTAAATGTACAGGAGGGTGGGGATACCTTTTTCTATTCAAACTAAAAGAATTTTGTCTTTTTAGATACAAAATAGTATGCACGGATAGCTCTGGAATGGTATGCCCTGCAGGTGGTTAATCTGTCATCCATGGTTGCTATGTGACTTGGCAAATATACATATTGTATGCATTTGTTCATCAAATGTCAAATTCAACAGAATAGTATTTTCTCACCGAGATTCGACAGGAGTTTTAGTGCCTCTCAGAAGAATGAGACAGAAGTTACTGCATTTTTATTAGTATTTTTATTGTAGTCATTGAAGACATCGTCAAAGGTAATTGTTCGGAATAACATATTATTTTGTTGACAAGATTGGCTGACATAAAAAACAAACACACGGGAACTTCATTGAACCATAGCAATTTATGCGAGTATCACAGAGTACAACTATTTCGAAAAGTGAAAAGTTTTTTGTGTTAAGTTTCAGCGGACTAGTAAAGACCACCGTAGTTTCGTGATTTGCGCCCTCACCGACTGTCGGGCTTCACTTAGCATGGCATTCGGGAAAGAAGCAACATTATTCGTGACTGAAGCAACAAGGTAATAAACCCTTCTCCTTTCAGAGTCAGGAAGTCTCTGTTTTGCATTAAGAAAGGAGCTTTGTTTGTCCAATCATACATGTAGTAAGTTATCAGATCATAATGAAATGTTTTGGCGCAAATTTTGCAAAAGCTCTTCAGTGAGTGCTTGTTTGTTTGGCCGTGACATGGCTGAGTGACCACCGTGCACTTTTGTGTACTACGACGCACTGAACATATGACCTAGGATGACGTAATTCACTCAATTTTGTGGGCATCCTTGTGTTGTGCCTAAATTTTAGGGAAAAAATGATCACTGGGTTTTCAACCAACCAAGATGTATCTTATATAACTGGATAGGGAATTTATTCAACTTTTAGAATCCGATCACCCCAGAGTTCAGTGACCTATTATTGTTTCACAATCAATGAGGAAAGCCTATGGTGTCGCTAAAGTTGGGGTGTTCAAATTGGTTTTGAACTGGTTTCCCATAGACAAAATGTCGAACATAAATAAGCAACTTTCAAGAAAAAAATGTTTACTTGATTCTGAAGCAAATTTGACAAATATAAAAGTACTGAAATAAGGTTTCATAAACTGATCACTCTATAGCGCAACACTAAAAAGTAAATGAGCTACGAACAATTTGTTACTATAATGGGCGTAGTTTCTCATACATTTCCTGTGCTGTAACTTCCAGTCAGCAAATGCAACAAGTTTCACTATGCAAACTACAGTCATAAATGAGAAGATGAGCAGTTTGAAAATGTAGACTCAGAATGAACATTTTGTTAAACACAGATAAATACATGTATGTAAGTTGTGTTTACTACATCTGGAAGATATTCCTTCGCTCAATGATATGATTAATGAATGCAAACTACAGTGCACTCCCGTTATAACGAACACGGTTATTACGAAATTGCTGTTACATCGAAGTAGAAATTCAGGTCCCAAAATTATTATCTATATATCCTTATATACTTTCTCTTTTTGGTTATAACAAAATTTTGATACAACGAAAGAAAACTGCTGGTCCGGAGGGCTTTGTTAAAACGGGAGTTGCCTGTATATTAAAGGTTAGTGACATGATTGGGAACACTTGAAAACGCCTCAAGCACCAATTAAATGAGTTGAAATACATACCAACTAAACACCAGCTGGAGTGGATCTCCCAGCTGGAAGGATTTGTCTCTAATTTGTTTACTCAAGGAGAATCAAGCATAAACATTAATTCTATCATGGCAAAATAAAAATAAGACCCATAGAGAGCCACACAGCAGGCTTCCCTGCTACCAGAGATATTGACATTATATATTTTAGAATGAGTCAACGTTTGACTACAAGATTTTCACAGGAGAATCCTTGCATAGTTTACTTGATTCTAGAGTAGTTTCAGCCCAAGTTGAGGACCACCCCCAATCATGTCATTTACCTTTAACGTTAATATCACACTCTTTTATGAGAAAGAATACCTGGTACATTGGCTGATAGAGTTTCGACTATATGACATTTATTTGATGAATGGATTTCAAGAAAAGAGGCAAAGATTTCAGTGAATATGTAGTTAGATAAAAGAGAAACAAATTTGCATAATAAGGGTTTAGAATTCAAACTTCAGGTTGAGATTGCTTGATTTAGCATAGAATAGAATAATGAATTCATATTTTCACAATTTCATGCTGGGTTAAATTGAATACTTGAACACTTTCATTTCTTTTCTGCTTTCTGTATCTACAGAATAAAATAAACATCAGCTGGGCAGTGCTATGCAAGGATTGCAGTGAGTGCACACACAATGGCTAACGTGATCACAGCTCACAAACCAAGGAAAGCAATGTTATTCTTGGTCAGCACTTTGATATTAATTCTGACAGAAATGATGATGGTCATAGGTATGGAATGTGACACAAACCAACCACCATGTGTTAGCAAAAATGCAGACCCCGTACCAGTCTATCAGGGTCAATACGTTTCATCCACCATTGTATTTCAGCTCCTGCCCGACAGCAACTTCTCAGTGAGTGATGTCGAGTTGCAGAGGTTCCGGGACAAGAGCATCATCATTGTTGGAACTCAAACTCGGGAAGTACTTTCCCATGATGCAACGGACCGGAGGCGATTTGAAATGACGTATGTTTATAAGACAGGGGGCAGACTCGAAATAACAATGGGTATCCGGAATGTAAAATGCGAGGACGAATACAACATCAGGGCTATTTTACGAGTCGGGCGAGATCGGGTTCTGGCTACGAGATATGGCACTTGGTTCACAGTGAAGGATTGTGGGACATTGTCTCCATCAACATTAACGACGACTCCAACATTGCTGGTTCCCACTCAACAGCACACTGTTATACTCTCGAATTCATCACTGCAACTTATCGTTAAAGAAATTAGTCGTTACAGCAGCAGCCAGAAGAACTGTCACGAAATTTTTGCAGAAAAATTTGATGACCTGTCTGCCCAAATGAAGGAAATGAAATCAGATCAAGAGAAATCATTGCAGAACAAAACACAAATGCTCCAAGAGACAGTTTCAGATCTAACGCAACAAATTAAAACACTAATGACTATTGCTGGATTGAGTTTCGCTGCAGTGATCATATTAATTTTGTGTATAGTGTCGTTAGCGATATGTCTGTGCAGGTTAATACGTCATTTTAAGATCCACAAAGAAGAGACCTCATCTCTAACCCCTCCGATAGCTCAAGGCATGGTACGTACTACACAATCGACACCAGTATGGGAAACATTGTTGTCTATTTGTCCTACTGAAGACGAACCTCAAGTATAACAACCTGTGGGCTACTCTGCAGAGCATGTAAAAAATGACATCATTTTCACATTAAGCTCTCACAAAGTTTGGCACAGATCTGGGTGCTTCTTTTGTTGATGCCAAAAAATCTGCCCACCGACTCGATCATGAACTGAAACAGTTGTGGTTCTGCCTTATTAATTTTCATCAGCCTGTGCGTGCCTTCTATAAATGATGGCAGGACAACTTAACCCTTTGGAGACTATGAATGAGAGAACTCAGGCAGAGATCTATGAAGAAAATGTGTTATATTGAAGTCAAATCATCTTTACGTGCTTTATAATCTCACTGTGCCAATCTGTGCCATATTTATTTAAATATCAATCAAGTTAAAAACCCAAAGACCAGGGCCCTGTTTCATAAAAGTTGATATCATGTTAACTTGCCATTTGACAGCAATTTGTGTAAAAAAATCCACGGCTCTAATTGGCTGTGAAGCAGTGTTGCCATGGTAGTTGCCAGTAGAATGGCAAGTTGACATGATGTTCAACTTTTATGAAACAGAGCGCTGGCCCTTTGATACATGTGAATGACTTGCCAGAATGTCCATTATGGGCATGAATGGATCATAACGGATTTTGTAATACCATTCATTGTAGTGTATTGGACTTGTGCTAATCAGCAAATGAAGCATGCCCACAAATGTGCAAGTCGGCTCACAAAGTACATAAAGAGTTAAATAATCATATTCTGACCCAGTTCATAAAATACATGTACATGTATTTGTCTGCAACATCAGTGAAACTGGAGTATAGTCATGCCTGGTTATGGACCATGCAACGTTGTCTTTCATTCCATTGTAACACTATCATGTACTGTAAGTAAGATATCAAAGTTTGACAATTTTTAGATGGGGCTTTCACAATGATAAAAAGTGCCTTTGAATACTTCTGCCTATTGTAAACAATCTAGTATGTAATTGTCTTGTAATGTCTGTTTGTTCATTTTCTTTCTCTATATATTATTCTTCCTTTTCTATACTTTTTTCTCTTTTTTCTTCTCTCTTCCTTGATTTTTCTTGTATTTTCCTAACTTTCTAGCTTCTTTGTGAATCTTTTGTCTTCTTGATTTTTCTTAATTTCTTTTTTCTTTTCTTTATTGTTTCCTCTTTTCTAATCTCTTTTCTTTTCTATCCATCTTTCTTAATTTGGTTACATAGAATGGTTTATAACATCAAGCCCCCAGTTTTCCATTAAAGGTTAGTGACATGATTGGGAACACTTGAAAATGCTTCAAGAACCAAATGAGTTGAAATATATACCAACTATACACTAGCAGGAGTGGATCTCCCACCTGGGAGGATTTGTCTGTAATTTGTTTATTTAAGGAGAATCAAGCATAAACATAGAGTATCTTAATTTTATCCGGGGACGATAAAAATAGACCCATAGAGAGCCATGCAGCAGGTTTCTGTGCTACGAGTAATATTGACATTGTTTATTTTAGAACGAGTCAACGTTTGACTACAAGATTTTCACAGGAGAATCCTTGCATAGTTTACTTGATTCTAGAGTAGTTTCAGCCCAAGTTGAGGACAACCCCCAATCATGTCATTTACCTTTAATACAAATTCCATGCTCTTCTACATTTAACGCTCTGTGCTCTTCAGTGACATGTGCAAACATGACAAACCAATTATTGTAAATGGTACAAAAATCTTGCACTGTAGTGGCACAATCGAATGAAGCCTTAAAAACATGTTAGACACTGCCAACACGTTTGATCCAGATGTTTTAATTTTTTTATTTTGCTGTATTTTTGTAATTCAAAATTTTTGGTCTAAAAAATTGGCATCGCCCCTGAAATTCTGTGTTTTTCTATGTTCTCTTCCAAAATTCCATTTTTCCATATTGCACAAAACTGGTTACGCTGGTTTATGATCATATACCTGTACTTCATATTCATCTAAATTTACGATTGGCTAATTGGATTCTAATGTACATTGTAACTTGGGTCAAGTATGCACTATGAGGCAAAAATGAAATGAATAGATTTCAAGTTTGAAAGGTCAAAGGTCACAGGACCTTGTATCTGGTACTGATCAGGTATCAAAACCCATTTTACAAACCTTGAACTGGTCTGAAGACTGATTTTAAATACCTTGCTCCAATGACCCATTTTACATGCCTTGAGCTTGGTCCAAACACTCATTCAAATACCTTGAGTGGGTCTGAAGACCCATTTACACACCTTGAGTGGGTCTGAAGACCCTTTTACACACCTTGAGTGGGTCTCAAGACCCTTTTACATACACACCTTGAGTGGGTCTGAAGACCCTTTTATATACACACCTTGAATGGGTTTGAAGACCCATTTTACACACCAACCTTGAACTGGTCTGAACACCCATTTAAGACACCTTGAGTGGGTCTAAAGACCAATTTCATTCACCTTGAGCTGGTCTGATCTTGAGTGGAAGACCCATTTTCTACTCCTTGTTCAGGTCTGAGGGCCCATTTCAGACACCTAGAGCTGGACCAAAGACACATTTTAGAGACGTTGAATGGGTCTGAGGACCCATCTCAACTGACAGTGTATATACTTTCATATTTCAAATTCTGCAGAAATGGGTCGTTTACTAAAAATGAAAAAGAAATTAAAATCTATACATTCACCAAGAATTATGTGCATTTCCTGTGTAAAATGTGTCGAATGTTTACAATGTAATTTTGCATTTCATATTTGTGTAGAAATTGTTAAATTGAATATATTTACTCATCAGGTTTCGTTATGTATGTAATAAAGTATATATAGTTAATATGAATAAACATGCACTGGATTAAATTTACCCAGTAGTTTCATTTGGTTGTGTACACAGTTCCTTCCTGCATGAATATTAACCCCTTAGGGATGACAAGCTTGTACAGAAGCCCAGTACATCACCACACTCTGAGACCACTGGCGTCCACAGAAAATACACTAACACCTTCATTTAAACTAGGGGAATAGTGCCTACAAATCATTAAGTACACATTTTGACCAGTACAAATGAAGAAAATTGTCTATGGGTGTGAAATGTACTGGGCTCCTGTTCAAGCATGTCGTCCTCAAGTGGTTAATTTGAACATAGTTCAAAGTTTTTGTGTGTATACTATGTAAAGTACATATAAGATTGTTAAAAAAAAAATCTTGAAATTTTTAAAACAAGATGGGAACATCAGTTTAGACACAGTAGGGCTGGTCTGTGCTTATATGGACCCATCTCAAAGATTTTGAATCATTTGCCATCTTGATCTAGACCGAAATGCTTCATGCACTTTCCTTGCGGTGATGCTTTTTCTATATGTATCATATTCCATGATCCCTCAAGGGTCTAATTTGCATATTTCATTTTCCCAAAAACAGTTGATCCTGGGCAAAGCTGACATTTTCTTTCCTTTTAACCACAAATTTGTTTGTTGTTTTTTTGTTCAAATTTAGTGTTGTGTGAGAGGTGTGGGAAGTGAATTCATGAGAGATGCAAAGGGGTGGAGGTGCATGGGGTGGGTTGGGGTGGGGAGAGGTGGGGGTTAGTGGCCCCATGATTGGTAAGATATTTTTTGTGTGGAAGAAGAAAGAAAAGAGCTGAGGAAGGATGGTGGTACAGGTGGAAGGGTTGTGTGATGAGGGAGTTTTTGTACTTGTGGGACAGGGTGAATGTGAGTGGAGGGTGCAATGTGGAGAGCTGTTGTATGGAAATTAGTTTCTTTTGAGGATGGAGGGAATGGATTGCGGGAGTTGTGTGGGGTCAGTGATGATAATTAGGAGATATAGTGTTCGAGTGAAAGTGGGATGGGGATTGTGAGGGGGACAGGGAGGGCAATGATGAGAGTGATGACAAATTTTACCCCTATCCCCCCCCCCTTCCCCCCGCCCCCCTGGACAAATATGCAACACAGAATTTTGAAGTATAGAAAATGAAAGAATTATGGACCTACAACACAATATCTTCAAGATTTGTACCACATCTGAATTGTATGTACAAGCAACTACCGTTATAACGAAGTCCTTGGGACTGGCAGTTTTCTTTTGTTATATTGATATTTCATTGTAACTAAACAGTGGAAGTATATAAAGATATAGATAATAATTTTGGGACTTGGGACCTGAATTTCTACTTCGTTGTTCCAGGAATTTCATTATAACCATGTTTGTTATAACGGGAGTATTACAGGTTTTCTGGTATTAAAGATGGGATGCATTTTAACTAATAGAAGGATATAATGTCAAGTAGAGGTAGGGCAACTCATGCCATCAGGAGGAGATGACTTAATAACAACAATAATTTAATTCACTTCAGATAATGCACATTAAATCCCCTCATGTCAAAAATAATAAATATTCCATAAATACACGCAGGGGATATAGACTATATAAACACAATCATCATGTTATCTATCAGCTACTGTACAAAGATCAAGTAATCCTCTACTATATTGATATATATAGATATGGACATGTATGCATATAATCCATATATACATGTAATAACAGTAAAATGTACATGTACATGTACATGTATGTGTACATTGCTACATGTACTTTGTGAGCAACTGCAGTACACACGCAATGGCTACAATGATCACAGCTCACAACTCATGGAAAGTCACATTATTCTTGATGAACCTTTTCATAAATGTGATGATGACTGTCACGGGTAGTTCAGAATTTGACGAAAACCAACTGCCACGCGTCATTAGCGATGCAGAGCCGGTGTCTGTCTATCAAGACCAATATGCTTCTACCACTGTTGTGTTGCAGCTCCCGCCCGACAGCATTTTCTGTGTGAGTGACGTCGAGTTACAGAGGTTCCGGGATACCACTATCATTGTTGGAACGGAGACTCGTGAGGGACTATCCCACGATGCAACATACCGGGAAAGGTTTGAAATGACATATGTTTACAAGACTGGTGGCAGACTCGAAATAACGATGGGTATTCGGAACGTGCAATGCGAGGACGAATTCAACATCAGGGCTGTTTTACGAGTTGGGCGCGATCAGGTTTTGGCTACGAAATATGGCACTTGGATTACAGTAAAGGATTGTGGGATACAGGATGCGATCACTTCAACGTCTCCAGCAATATCAACAGCCACACCCACACAGACATTGCTGATTCCCACTCAACAACACACCGTTATTCTCTCAAATTCTTCACTGCAACTTATCGTTGAAGAAATCAGTCGCTACAGCGTTAGCCACAAGTACTTTCACGAAATTGGGGAAAAACTTGACGAAATATCGGCCCAAATTAAGGAACTGAAATCAGATCAAGACAAATCGCAACAAGTTAACACACTGACTCTTGTTGTAATAATATGCGGTTTAGCAATAATCATATTAATTCTATGTTTAGTGGTATGTCTGTGGTTACGTCGTTTCAATATAAAAATTAAAGTGATCTCATCTCCAACTAAAATTACTTCAGAGTCTGAAGTAATGGAATCATCTACACATGTGGCATCGCTGCAAAAACAACGAGGGCATGTGTTGCTTAATATTCAACCTGAAGACAGTAAAAATATGGAAACCACAGTTTAATAACCTGGTGAATTGCTATGCTCACAGATTTCTTTACCAGGTCAGCACAAAACACATCAGTAATACATGCACACAACGGCACATTGTGTGTTGTATAAGATAAATGTTGAGATTGAGAGATTGAGCATCCAACACAAACCAACTTGGTAAAAATATGTACACGTGTGGCGACCGAAAATGGTCTCATTTTTGTTTCATACGTGGATTGCAGAAATAAAAGTACCAGAAAATTTTTGCTTGTACACCTTTTGTAAAGAATATGGGGTATCTAGTGGAGCTATGTGTAACTTTGGTTCTATACAATTACGCATGTTTTAGCAAAAGATACCTGACAACTTTCCTTGTACATTCATTGTTACAGAAATATATAGTATGAAGTGTCTATGTAGATAAGCAAAATTGCAGATACTAGCTATTACACACAACTTGACCATGAAACTCAAAGAGTTTTTTTACAACTGATAAAATCATTTCAATTGAATTATATCCAAAGAGTTAGACGTTTGATACATGTTACCAGTTGAGATTGTAGTTCATAGTACATCAAGTGTTGAGATGTCGAGTCATAGAATATAATCCAGTGGGTATGTATTGTTGCCATAAGATCTTATGGAACAAATTCATATCAAGTAATTGTACAGTGTAACTACACTTTTTTTCAAGTTAAAAATGAAAATATGCTAATTCATTACACACTGATTGTGCATGTTATAACGTGGAAGTTCCTTTCGTCCTTATGGCAACGTAGCTGGAAGCTTCATGAACACTGATGGTGCACACTATGCACATAATTATTGTATGTTCTATTTGTATTACTATGGAATAGCCTAGTTGTTTTCCTTTAAAAACCAGGAAATCAACATATCTACATAGTGCCAATCTGTCTCAGCAGAAATTAGTAATATCTACGATGGAAATTAGTAATCTTCAGTTTATGTAGAAACTTGAAAATCAGAGACTGAATTTAGTAATCATTACAAAAAATTAGTAGCTCATGTAGTTAGCAGCTTTGTATTTAAATATCCCGTGTTAACTGAACCGGAAACGCGCGGTCTGGTAAGTAATTACAAAATGGCAGCGCCATTAGTTAAATAGCAATTGTGTACGATAAACTTCAAATAGCCATAGAAGAATCAAGTTTTTCGAATGCATGACGGCAATTTTCAGAAAAAAGTAACATCAGCATAGGAAAGAATAAGATTGAGAGTATTTTGCCATTTCTGTTTTTCAAAATCGATATTTGAAGTTTTGTTTTTGTGTCGGCAAAAAACATGTTCCACCGCAATGTTGTGGGGATAGTACGGTAATGGACTCAGATGGCCGTATTTACGTTTCGCCATTTGGAAATCCACTGTTCTTGATCGTTATTTTCCATTTGAAAATATTATATTTGGGTTCCGAACATGCTAAAAATGTTTTCCTTACCTTGAATATTGATATCTAAACTATTTTTTTTTCTTTGTAAAACAACTAAGTTTCTGTATTTGAATTTCACCTAAGCCAGTATTTTGACTATTCAGTCACCCGACGAATATTCCATTTGATTTACAGTCACATTCGAATACCCATTAGCAAAAAGGTATTCACATAAGTTATATATTCAAATTTTTGTCCCAGGCCTAGCGGTAATAATAGTTAGGTAGTAGTGGTAGTAGTAGTAGTAGTAGTAGTAGTAGTAGTAGTAGTAGTAGTAGTAGTAGTAGTAGTAGTAGAAGAGTAGTAGTAGTAGTAGTAGTAGTAGTAGTAGTAGTAGTAGTAGTAGTAGTAGTAGTAGTAGTAGTAGTAGTAGTAGTAGTAGTAGTAGTAGTAGTAGTAGTAGTAGTAGTAGTAGTAGTAGTAGTAGTAGTAGTAGTAGTAGTAGTAGTAGTAGTAGTAGTAGTAGTAGTAGT
>JZLH01S0132374.1:0-13585 GCA_001188425.1 Eucidaris tribuloides
AGATAAGAATGCATACTTAACCATCAGGTGTACACTAAAACTCATAGGTTCTTTTATCTATATGAATATTTTATCAAATACTGTGTATTGTGTACAGGAAACAGTATACCAATCCTCATGATTTGAAGCAGGGTCAAAGGTTAGGTGCGGCTGATTCCATGCATGGCTTTGACAGCGACCTGACGTCACTGACAGCTAGGTTTCATCACATGCTGCATGTCATACAGTCTTGTGGGGAACATGAGAAGCTAATGCAAGGTAGATGATGAAGATGATGATGATGATGATGATGATGATGATGGATGATGTTGGTGATGGTGATGATGATGATGATGATGTTGGTCATGGTGGTGATGGTGAAGATGACGATGATGGTTGTAGTGGTGATGATAATGATGGTGATGGTGGTGGTGGTGGTGGTGATAATGATGATGATGGTGATGGTAATGGAAATGATGTTGGTGATGGTGATGATGATGATGATGATGTTGGTCATGGTGGTGATGGTGAAGATGACGATGATGGTTGTAGTGGTGATGATAATGATGGTGATGGTGGTGGTGGTGGTGGTGATAATGATGATGATGGTGATGGTAATGGCAGTGATGATGATGATGGTGATGATGATGATGATGATGATGACAGCAAGGTTTCATCATATGCTGCATGTCATCCAGTCATGTGGGGAACTGGTGGTGGGGTGGGGTGGTGGTGGTGGTGGTGGTGGTGGTGGTGGAGGTAATAATGATGATGATGATGATGGTAGTGGTGGTGGTGGTGTTGATGATGATGATGATGATAGGGATGATGATGATAGTGATGAAGATGATAGGGACGATGATAGGGATGATGATGGTGATGATGATGGTGATGAAGATGATAGGGATGATGATGATGGTGACGATGGTGATGATGATGATGATGAAGATGATGATGATGATTATAGGGATGATGATCGTGATGATGGTGATGATGATGATTGTGATGATGATAGGGATGATGATGATGGAGATGATGGTGATGAAGATGATAGGGATGATGATGATGGTGACGATGGTGATGATGATAACGACGATGACGACGACAACGATAATGGTGATGATGATGATGATGATGATGATGATTGGGGTGATGATGATGCTGCTGTTGCTGAAAATAATGACAATATTGATAATGGTGCATCATAGTTATAGGAAGGAATGTTGTGAAAGAGATAATGGTTAACATTGTTGATGGTATATATGGAAATACTCAGAGATGATATGGTGGAATTGGTGATTTTTTTTTTCTATACCACTCAAATGTTCTGAGCATTGTTACATTTTTTTCTTTTGTTTTTGTTTTAGGTATCTTTGAGAATTACCTGGAAGTGAAATTCAAAGATCCACACATGGATGCTGTAAGTTCATCACTCTTCCTCAAAATTTGTCTTTAGGAGCTCTGCTAAATCATCATTCTTGTAGTTTTAACAATGTGTTATAAAGATACTCAAAATAATTGTGAAACGTTTCTAAAATAGATATAAATTAATATAAACTATGTTTTCTCTGCACGTAATGTCTGTCTCCATACTCACTGGAAATATTATCCTTGTCAAGTATTTCTCAGGTCATTTTTCATGGTTGATTTGATAAGTTGATATGTGATAGGAGTAAATATATGAATCAAAAAATCAATAGGTAGTTATCAAATAAATAGCAATTAATGTATCAGTTCTTCCAGAAATATATCAAGATGCAAAGAAGAATATAAATTACAATTGATCAAGCTTTAATTCTTGTGTTTATTTAATTTCTTTCTTTCTTTATTTATTTACTTATATATTTATTGTAATTTAGGGTAGGGTAGCCTGTAAGTGAGTAAAACTGTTCTTGTTTGAGGTCATGTATTATAAAATATTCATTATTTAATTATTTATCAAAGCACTCTTGTAACATGGTAGTCACTTTAGTTCACTGTGTAACAGCTGACATTAAATGTATGTAAGTACATAAAATTATAAATCATAATGTGTTACACATAATGAATTACATGTTTTCATTTGGGTTCTAAAGATTACCGTGGACATTTTTTTCATGTGAATTGAAATTATTTGGGAAACATTTTTCCCCATGTTCATTAGTGTATAGATGCAAACAAGTTTCATTTTGAAAATTTCTCTATCGTATAGCTGTATTTATAGTTGTATGCCTTTTATGTTTTGTTTTCACCAGATTAACCTGGCCTGTGAGTATTTAGTCTTCTCGGATCGAATCCAGACCAAAATAGCCAAGACCCAGAACTACGTTTTTGGCCGCTTCCTGCCATACGTTCCTCTCATGTTTCACATGTTGTTTGCAGCGGTGGCGTACCCGAAGATACGCTTCCCCAACACCCAGTATGAGGTAACTAGAATTTATTTTATATTTTCATTTCTCCTTCCATTTATTGGATTATTTACCCTGAAAAGCCTGGGGGTGGATTCCCCTCCCCCCACCTCTCTACAAATTTCATGATTATTTTTCAATGCATAGAAATTTTGTACCACGTTTTTTGACTCTCTTTGAAGTTTTGTGTCATCTTTTGACACTTAATTTGTGTACCCTGCATGTATTGTTATGGAGTATGAGTTAAGTTACAAAGAAGATCACATTTCATTGAAGAGTTGTCCCATTTCGATTCATTTGTGTAGAACAAGATGATATTTGCAGACTTTCAGTGATTTCATGGATTGAGTTTCTATCTCCTATAGGGAGGCAAAGGCCTGCAAAAGAGACACCCTACCTTTAAAATCTACCTTTACAGAATTAAAAAAAATCCTTGTCAAACTGTCCATGGACCTGTAGGATGGATCAGGCAAAGAATTAGCCAATGCAAGCTTTGCAGATTGTATGTAATCTACAAATACTCCAAATCACTCCAAAAATCATTTCTTGGAATTTGACTGATTATCAGAATTTATTTAGTTGAATGATTGTGTGCAAATGGAACAAGACACGGCAACCAAAGCCTTTAATCAGTTCAGTACATCTTATTACTTGTCTTTGTTGTCATCGTCTTCATAATTCATTCAGATAAGAACCAAGACCGAGCTGGTGTCCAACCTGGTCCGTACCATGATGTCAGAGATCACGCCTCGTATACGACGGGGGATCAACCTCAAGTTGGCGGTCACCGAGCTGCTCCCCCCGCTACTCATCATCCTGCAACCCGCCTTCAGACCGGTGAGTGGGGCCAGTGTTGTATACAAGACCACGAGCTCTGAGCCCGAGGCCACCCCAAAATACAACCTGTCCATAGGGTTTGTATGGGTGACCCGGACCGAGTCCGAGGCCACCAGAAATGGACCCAGAGGCTGGCCTCGGACACAACACTGATTGGGTCATACAGTCAAATGTTCATAATAGAAGAGATGGTAGTCCAATTCAACTTCTTTTTAATATTCAAACAACTTTACAAGGTGACCAAGGAGACCTCATAAGGTGTCGTATATGTGACACATTACATAATTATCGGAGATGCCAATCGTTCTGGTTTTGCCCGCATTTTTATATGTTTTGTCAAAACAAACACAAATTGGAAAATTATGGTCAATGTTCACTACCAATATCGTACTGAAAATCAATGTACTGAGTAAGAATAGCATGAAGAAGAATAGTTTAACACTAAAGAAGGAAAATTGTAAATAATTCCAAAGACAGAAGAAACTGGTTTGCCTGTGACTAACAAGTTGAGTATGATGGTCTCGCAGTAAAATTCAGTGTGTGAATCTGATCATATTATGGTTCCTGTCTATTTGCTGGATGAGATCATTATATTATTAGGGAGATACATTATGTGGATTGGATGGGAAATTTGGATGAGCACATTAATCTATTGCAAGTTTGGTTTGGTTTGGTTTGGTTTTATTTCTGCGTTCAAACAAATTCAAATACAAATTTCGAAAAGTACAAACAATGACAAATACAAACGATATGGTTTTAACAAAGGGTATTACACAAGTAGAAAATCATGTCAACTGATACCATACGATTAAAGGTTAGTGACATGATTGGGAAAACTTGAAAATTCCTCAAGAACCAAATGAGTTGAAATATATACCAACTATACACTAGCAGGAGTGGATCTCCCACCTGGGAGGATTTGTCTGTAATTTGTTTACTTAAGGAGAATCAAGCATAAACATAGGAGTATTTTAATTTTATCCAGGTACAATAAAAATAAGCCCCATAGAGAGCCACACAGCAGGTTTCCCTGCTACGAGTGATATTGACATTGTTTATTTTAGAATGAGTCAACGTTTGACTACAAGATTTTCACAGGAGAATCCTTGCATAGTTTACTTGATTCTAGAGTAGTTTCAGCCCAAGTTGAGGACTACCCCCAATCATGTCATTTACCTTTAATCAGCATGACATATACAAAATATACAAATATGATCAGGAATTAATATAGTAATTTTTAATAAATGAGATATAATTGAACGCAGGAGACCACCATCGTGAGCGGTTAGGCTGGATATGGATGGGGCCTCATAAAAAAAAAGAAATCCGGCGACACAGCTCTCTTAGGAGAATTAGGTGATCAAGTGGGTGCAGTGCATTTGCAGGTGTGAGTGCAGGGAGCAGTTGTACATTTGCAACACATGTTCAGCAAACTTATTTAGACCTAAATAAATAATGGTAACAATACCACGGTCCAAATCTTTCATTTGTTACAAATAAAGGAATCAAGTCGATAACATAGAAATGAAATGTTCATGTTGCAGCAAAACTCAGTATTTTGTCCTGATATATGCACAAGTGCTAAAGGATGAAATCATATTCCTAATGTATACTTGTATACAAATATACTTTGGAATGATTTGCTGACTCCACAATCACTTTGTTTTCACAGATCAATACCCAGTTGTTCAGTGCCTCAGAGAAGAAGCAGCTAAAGGAGTTGGTGGACACCATGATTGCCTACAACTTGACGTACCATCAGGAGAGGAGTCTGGAGGGGCAGTACAACTACAACCTTGATCCGTACGTCTAGAATCAATTCATTTTGTGTTTTGTCCTAAGACCAGAGTTGTCTGCAATGCAGAAATAAGCACCGAATTTCACAATATATCATGAAGAAAAATGAATTTTGCACATTTCCCTTTTATCAATAATAACAACATCAATGAGTATTCATGTATGTGCTGTACATATAGTGCTTACATCAACTGAGATTAAACAACAAAAATAATAGAGAATACAGGAAACATCAAGAGCATGTATTCCCTTTTTCTGAGTGGAAGTTTGCTCCAATCTTTAGGAACTAAAACATTTGAACTGGCATACGCTGGCATAGATTTTGTTGTGCACCTTCCTGGACCAGTGACTGGAAAGTGTGTGTGTGTGTGTGTGTTATGTGCATTGACTGTGGTTGTGTGTGTGTCTTTTTGCAAAAGGAAGTATTTTGAGAGCTCAAAAAATTTCTCTCAGTAGGTGACAGAAGCATTATGTGAGTGTTGGCAATAACGTGATCAATTTCCCTTGTTTGTTATACGCCCGACTACGGGACGTATTATGGTATCACGCTCGGTGTCCGTCTGTCCGTCCGTTAACTTTTCCTTGTAAACGCGATAACTTCAGTTTAACTTAACCTAGCCTCATATAATTTGGTGTGTATGATACTAGCATGGATTCCAGGAAGCCTATTGATTTTGAGGTCGAAAGGTCAAAGGTTGGTCACAGTGACATGTTTTCATCTTACCCTTGTGAAAAATTTTGTTATAGCTGATCTCATTAAATGACAAGCTCAATACACTGAGGTATGTGGAAAAAAATTTTAAAAAAATGTTTTAGACTTGTAATATGTGTGCCCTCATTAGATTCTTGTTCTTTATAACATGTTTTGCCTGTATCACTATGGTGCCCAAAGAATTTTTTGGAGATCATATTTATTTCTGTCCATTTTTGTTTTTGAAATCTGTTATTTTTTTCCTCCAGGAATCTAGAGGTAGTAGTCCGTTTCTCAGACTCTCCACCAGTACGACAGATCACCTACGCTGCCAAACAGCTCATCTCTAGGGAGGTAAGGATTTTGATTTTGATTTTTCTTGTACACGGAAACCCCGTTATAACAAGCTCGGATATAGCGAGGTACCACTTTTAACGAGGTGATTGTCTCGGTCCCGTTTTCATTTACGTGTTGTTCAATGGAAAGAAGTGCCGTTTATAGCGAGCTCGGTTATTGCGAGATTTTGCTTATAACGAGGTATTTTTCTCAACCCATTAACAAAGAAAAACATAAGAAATTCACCCGGTTAAAACGAGGAAATGAAAGTCGCATGGTGCGCTGACCAAATTCTAAATTTTGGCAATGCAAAAAATGGCCAATCGTTTCAGAGCGCATCACACTTCAGCCTGCCATGCACACAGCTATGCACAATACATGAAGTCCCTGACTTATCTGCAAGTGTGTGTGTGTATACACACAACTGCACAGTACATTTACCTGTCACACAAAGCCTGCCTCCCGTACATAGTACTCAACGCAAGTTACGAGCGTGAAGGTTGCTGCTTTCTTTCGAGATCTAGTTTCCTTTATTACTTTGGATGAATATATAAATGAAAAATAATCATCTGTCTGTTCATAGTTTTGGTGCAGAACAAGTAGGAAAAGCAGTAAACAGATGGGTTTAATGCCTATAGTCCCATACATGTTATATTTTGTGTGTTACATTATGTGTACGTTTACAACGAGGTACCGGTTACAACAAGGTAAAATCGGCGGTCCCTACAACCTCGTTATAACGGGGTTTCCCTGTATATAAACTGCATATACAAAAAATACTCAACCAAAACACCAAGGATCTAAGGCCAATCAAACAGTTCACTGCAACTCAAAATCATCACTATCAATGAAGGGAAATGATTTTCTCAATTTATGAATTTCCATTTTCTAAAAGAAACTTATACACACGGTTCTTTAATGGCAGTGGATCTCATTTGCAAACATCCCCGCAGACCAGGAAAAGATAACCCATGTCCTTAGGCTATTGATGAAGGGCATGTCTGTGAAAGCTGGGGGTCAGTGATTGCCTAGAATTTGAAAAATGCAAAAGAAAAACAATAGCCGTTTAGTGTATGTTCTATGGCAGGAATTTTTTTCTCGCTAGAAAAAATTCAAATCTGAGTCTAACGGTCACTATAATTCCACTAAAACTGAGTTTCTAGCTCCTGTATTTTGCTAAAGGTTCCCAGATTACGTTTTCTTCTAAATGCCACTGTATTTACACAATGTTAATGTAACCCGTATGTTACAGCCCGAGTCCATAAATAAAGAAAATCACACTTTAGATTAAATTTTAACAAAATAATCTGGCAACAAACTTTATTAGCTTGCTATCTATTTCCAAATAATACAAACCATTGACAAAATAAACAATACAATCCTTATAATATAATGTTAATATCTAAATAAACAACTTATGCCGGCTTTAATCTTTAAACTAAATGAACAGTTCTCGCGAAAGAGCTCAAAATACGCCGCACACCAGTCACAGCGACAGCGTCAATTCTCGATATCCAGCGTCTTAGCTGTAACGGTTTGAAGACCAATTCGTCGACGTCAATCCAGTTGAAAGACCACACATCAATAGGCCTAATTAAAGAGTGTATGAATACAATCATACTATTAACAGCTAGCTCCTAACTGCTAAGTTAAAATAATCATATTATCTCTAATATCACTTAAAACTTATAAACCCTATCATATGAAACAATCAATTCCATATAGTTGCAATATAATTAATACCAACGGGTACATGCCCGAATGTAATCATCATCTAACTTATCATAAACTTATACTAAATAAGTTAGTAATAACACAAATATAAATGCATGCAACATGTGCACTTTCTGTTCAGTAAAGTATTCATCAATACCAAATATATGAGCTTGTGTGGAATCACCGCCCCAAATAGATGCTCTGTCTATTTGCTTGACCTGAACGAATCCACTTGATTTGGATTAACCAAAGCAACATGACTTTCCTCTTAAAAGTCTCGCAATTAGCAACTTCAAACATATGCTCCACGCGCAGCATAACTACACTGAACAGTAATAACACATTCACGTATAGGTTAGTAATATACAATACTTAAAGTATTCGTAAACTCTCCCAATAACTTTATCAGCAAATAATCACCTTACTGATGAAATATCAAAATCATATACTTCAATTCTTTGAAGTCTGGTAAGTGTTCTGTAGTAAACAGTTGAAAGATAAAATCACCTTTCATCAACTAAATTCAAACATATCTCATGTGAACTAATTATTTCAAACATTCAATCAAATAATAGTAAGCTTTTATAATCTCGAGACACATTTCTTAAGTCTCAAATGAATGCAATACTATAATAATGAACACTCAAGTTCCTAGCAAATTCAAATCAGCAAGCAACATCATAATTGATGTAACTTTAAACAACAGCCATAATCATGAATAAAATCTATACAAAGATGATTATCTAATACAAAGTATACTCTTAACAAATCAAACACACAAATGAAAATATCGGACTTACCTAATTAAAGAGCCAACACTCAAATACCAGTTCACAAGCAAGCAGATTTGAAAACAGTGAAATCAGCTCAATTAACAAGAGTCAGGATATACAAATCCTATGAACTCTGAGTTCGTGTAAGTTTCTAACACAAGTTAACTTGGAAGAAAGTAGTAACTCGAAATGCTTCTCGAACGATAAATGACGATATAGCTGAACTATGCTTGCTGCTAAAGTATGTACAAAAGTATTTGAAGATGAAACGATGGCAGAGGCAGAATGAAGACTTGTGCTCCTCCTAACATTTTATATTCAAAAGTTTGGAGAATAGCCCCATAGCTTTCTACATGGTATCACATTAACCAATCAAATAATCTCACTTCATTAAAACTTTTGCCATTGGCTAAACATAATTATTAGGACAAAAGAACTTCTCCTATTGGACTGAGGTCACCTACCGATGACATCACCAATGACATCATCACCTGATTCCTGGTAGTAAACATTGACCAGTGGGTATCCCCTTTTCTTCAAATCAATGTGACGTCACCTTAGTCACTAAACTTGTAGGTAAACTTTTGCTTCATGCCAGCCCACTCAAGGAGCTCGTAAACTTTCGACATAAACACAACAGACCCACTCCCCTATTTTGATCATCAGATCTTAAAGTAACCCTTCAAAAAATATATGATGGGCAACTCCTTAACATAGTACCAATAGTACTGATAGTTCATCATAAACCTTATCAATACGTTTAACATGAAAATATATTGTCTCCTAGCTGTAAGACAGCTATACAGTTATGTATATTAAATTAAACCAGATATCATTATCTTTAAAACAAGAGTCAACATAATAACTTCTCAAAACATTGTACATGAACATAAACTCTCTGGATATCAAAATAACCAGGTACATTATCATAAACAAAATACAATAACCAAACACATATTATACAAACGATGTAAACATAATAGTGATCAATCCTAAATCACAAGATAGTTAACATCTTTGAAATGCACAATTACATATACAACATACAGTTAGCATCAGGGTACTCCTTTAATATAGGGGACCATTATACTGACCAGACCCATCAAGGACAAACAGTTTGTGTGGGGCATTCTGTATAAATGACGTATATGGTGACGACACTTATTTTCTGCCTAAACATAAACACTGCTAGTGGAGGAATTCTCATTGACTGGCATGGAGATTTATTGGTCACACCTGTCCAGTATATAAAGTCCAGGCCAGGCAGTTAATTGGGGAAGCTGAGGTCATGACCCAGTGACCCTGTGTACATGTTTATACTATACAGGTAGTTGAGTGTACACAGTAATACTATAGTCCTTACTGTCATTCTTCCTTTCCTCCTCTTCTTCATTATTATTATTTTAACCCAAATTTCCTTGGGGTTACATTAATTTTTAGGCATGCAAAAGAGATGCCCTGCCTTTAAAGACTTAAGCCCCATATGAAAAGTTATTCCAACACCATGGTCTGGGAGACAGTTCCAAACCTTATAAGCAGTGTAGATGAAGTTTCTATCCAGCTGAAGAATTAAATTGTTGGAAAGTTCTACAATTTTATTGACAACTTTTGTATACAACACTTTTCTGCAGTGTGCATGTATTACAAATTACAGATGTTTAAGTTTGACACTACTCTCCAACACTTGTACAATGTGGCATTGTTTGAATATGCTGGAAAGGTTAACAGTTGAATTCACATTTGGTGCAGTCAATACTGAACTATATAACTTTGTTAATTTTTGAATTTTGCTTTCTTGTATTTATTATGTGATTAAAATTGTTGTTTTTATTCTGATGCATAGATCGATCTGGAGAAGATGCGACGTAGTGAAGCCAATCTCCAGGCATTGAACGTCAGGTGAGTTTCCTTGCATTATCAATTAGTTAAATTAAATTGAATAAATAAATCAGATTGAACTTTATTTCATATTCTACTGCTTGAGCTTTGCATATGCAGTTCCATTCTGTATGTCCCAATTTTGTGTCCATGCTGGTATTATAAAAATATTTTCACAAGAAATATTCAAAATATCACTGTTCTGTCAGTTTAGTGGCATATTGGCACCACATAGCTAGCATTTGTTATGTTTATGTGCATCAGTGAATCAGATGCTCATTACCAGTAACATACATAATAACTGATCAATTGATAGCATCAGGCTATATAGTTTTTTTTAGCATGAGTGAGATATGTGACTGTTTTCCCCCAAATCTGTGAACAACCAAAAAACACTTGGTTTCTTCTATTTAGTACTATGATATCTCAATTATTGGTTCCCGAAGAAGCCCCTAGATAATTTTCATGGCCACTTTATACAGGTGGCTGTTGAGACAAGTTTGATTACAATATATTGCGGCAACTGTGTATCCCAGTTCACTGTATCTTTGATTTATTATAGGAGTAGCTCAACTGTCAAAAAAGCAACAAACAAGCCAACAGAGGGAGACAAGCATAAAAAGGAGGAAAAGAAGACGGAAACAACCGTGCCACGACACTTGCAGAAGTTACAGGCCAAGAAAATTGACATTACGGAAGAGGAGGAAAAGGTAGGTATTTTTTTATGCATTTTGTTAATGCAACAGCGTAATTATTATTTTTGCGTTCTACATAGAATAGTTCATCATACAACAAAAGTCTGCCACTAAATTTTTGTGTTGGATAAAGTATTTCTTAGTTATAGAAAGTAATGCTGTGAAAATATGGGGCAAGTAACTGTCAGCAGTAAACTCAATCTTTATGCAAACATCACAAACAACAATTGAGTAAAAAACTCAGGAGATGCAATATAAATGATACAAACTCAATGAAGTCTGGTAGGTTGTTGATTTATTATATCAGGGCTGCTTTGCCCATGTTAACTTGATTCTCAAAGAAACAAAACAGAAAATGTGACATGTCACCACAAATCGATCAATAAGTCACAATGGAAGTTTTCGTGTAAACGTGGTAATTAGTCGAGTTGGGTTGGAAAAGTTAATTCTAAGATTTTGATATTTTCTAAAAGTACATATACTCATCTTTCACCTGTCAAAAGTTGAGGACCGGAAGCGATCCAGAAGTATAATATTTCTTGAATTGAACTTCAACATGTTTTTGCAGGAGCTTGAAAATTTGGCCGAAGTTGACCTTCGCGTTGCGAGATTAACCGTAATGTAACACTAAATACAATTGGTTGTTTTCCAACATTGTCAAGTCCCCTTGTAACGATTCTGGTATCACCACAAAGCTACTTTTATGAACTTTATAATGATGGTGATTGTAAGAGCCAGAAAGGATTGTCCAATCCACAGTTCCCTTTTGGAAAGTGATTAGTTTTAACAGCTTTCTATGGAACAGTTGTCAAAAGCGTACCGTTTCGCATGAATGAGCACTATCACTGTCACATGGGGAGTACTCAAATGAAAGAACTAATCACAGTGCCATTTGCCATGTATCTTTACCATTTATTTCAATATTAAAATCAGAGCATACAATTATATGTGATAAGTCACGTGGTTATTTCAACATGTCTCAAGGACTATCAGAAGACAAATCATAAAACCAATCTTACTCTCATGTGCACATGACCCAGTTTCTTAACAATGTTTGATAGTAATAAGAGTATAGTTCTGTTCTCCTCCGAGCATCGAGAATAGGGATCCTGAATTGACCCAAATTCTGTATACTTGCTATCTCATGAATGAATCCTGTATTGATTCTACTTCATGACGTTACATCTTCACACCTTCTTAACATGGCGGTTCACATCAATGAATTACTAACATATCAAACTTCATTGATCACTAACTCATGAAAGAATCCTGTATTGATTCAAATTCATGACATTACACTTTCACACCTTCCTAATATGGCGGTTTACAACCCCATGATCTATTAATATATCCAAATTCACCGGTCACTTACTCATGAAAGAATCCTTTATTGATTCAACTTCATGATATTAAATCTTCACACTTTAAATCAACATGGCTTGATCTATTAATATATCCAAATTCACCGGTCACTTACTCATGAAAGAATCCTGTATTGATTCAACTTCATGATATTAAATCTTCACACTTTAAATCAACATGGCGGGTTACAACCCATCCAAATTCACCGGTCACTTACTCATAAAAGAATCCTGTATTGATTCAACTTCATGACATTAAATCTTCACACCTTAATTCAACATGGCGGTTTACAACCCCATGATCTACTAATATATCCACCTTCACTGGTCACTCATTCATGAAAGAACCCTGTATTGATTCAACTTCATGACATTAAATCTTCACACCTTAAAACATGGCGGTTTACATCCCCATGATCTACTAATATATCCAACTTCTCCCTTTTGAACAACCGCTATTCGAAACTCATTTCTCAGTGTAACGCTTTCTTCACTTCAATTCACGAAATATTGTATCATGAAAACGGTCCTATAACCTGACCCAATTCGAGAAATTTCACCGAAAAAGGATAACTCTTAAATTTGAAATATTTGTTGAAGTTAAATTTTCTCACAACCATCTATCATTAATATTTCAATACCGGAATATTATTAGATTTTGATGACAAACCATATCAATATAAACTCAGAAACACTGTTCATTCAAGTTCACTTTCCGACAGGCTTTGTTCCATCCGTGCTCAATGTTACAACTGTCTTTCAACGTTTTAAGTGTCATCGTTCACTCAAATAAAGGATGGCATTGTAAGTTTATACATCATACCGACATCCTTTTGACTGTTCCTGCCAGTGTCCAACGTGAAGCGCAACGGCAGTGGTATCCTCACGAAGTCACAACTACATCCCCGTTCTGCAACTCGAAGTAAAGGCTGCAACTCCAGACGGCAACTAAAACTCGAAGTGAAGACTGCAGCTCCAAAATCCCGTGCCATCTAATAAGTTAAAACCATTATCCAAAATACAAACCTACTATTTTGTCACACAAATAATAGATGTCACTTTACTAGCAAGTATAAGTCTCAAAATCTCAATCCAAAATCTCAACTTTGCTTCTGAATCGTACAAATACAATTGT